>KZ805436.1:0-118103 GCA_003073855.1 Periconia macrospinosa
AAATTCTAAAACTTTTATATATTATAAATATTATTATAAATAATCTAGATTTAAAGTTTTAGAAATATTAACTAGGTGGTTCTAGAGATATATTAGATTTTAATAAAATTTCCTTTTTTTAGCCCCCACTTTCTAATATCTCTAAACCTACATATTTAAATTTTCTAAAAACTAAGTATATTATAGACAATATACTTATAAGCTTATATTTAAAATTTTATAATTTATTATAGTGTAATAAGGGAGATGCACGGTTACGCACGGCCTTTTTTTGTTAGTAAAAGAAGTGATCGACTCGCATGCCTGATCGACTCGCATGCCGATTACGTTATTCCTATTATAGTAGGGAGAATCTTTTAAATATACGCCTATATAGAGTTAAATTACTATCTAACTATAATTAGAATATAATCTATCTTACCTGTCCTCTATTTATATTATTGCTATATATATTAAATATTACCACTTCTACACTACCTTTATATAAAAAGCGTACTAGCTTCTCTCTTATAATTAAAGTAGAAATTTTATCTTTATTTACTAATACTTAATATAGGCCTTTAATAAACTATAGCTTTTACCTTTTAAAAAAGTTTTTAAGCTCCTTTAACTTTAAAAAAGAGCTTAGTAATAGTTAGATCTTAATACTATTTTAATTTAATTTAAATATATACTAATAGTAGTTTCTAAAAAGATTATTAGATAAAAAATCTCTAAAAAACTTTTCTATTCCTAAACCCTATTTTTAAAGGTAGTAAAAAGAAATTAAATAAATACTACTTAAAGTAAATATAAAATAAGGAATACTTTTTAAATTAAGAGGGACTAAAAAATCCTACGTATAGCTATACTATAAAGCTTATAATTTACCCTTTTTGTAAGAGTAGGCTATACCTAAAACTTTATTAGTTAATTTAAATTATATTATAATTTTAATTTAATTATATTATATATTCTTAGTAACATATTAAAGGGTTCTATAATACTATACTCTTTAAATAGGCCTATACCCTCTTTAAAAAGCTAGTAAAAGTAGGGTATATTTATATAGCCTAGAACTTTATATAAGTAATAATTATATCTTTCTTTATACGCCTAGTTCTTACACTAAAAGTACTATAGCGCCTCTCCTATAATAGGCTAAAATTACTTAAATTATATTTTAATTATAATTTAATCTTAATTATAGCTTACTTTTTTTTTTAGACTAGGTTAACTTTATAGCTAAACTATATATTTTTATATACTTCTTTTTTAATTTTTACTTTTATTACTTTTTAAATAGTAATTATATCTTAATATAGTAGCTTTTAATTTTATTTTTATAAGGCCTATTCTATTCCTTATAGCTAATTATATAGGTCTTTATTAACTTTATAATACTAGATTAAAAATATTATATTTTAAATAAAATTATATTACCTTACGCTATTATAATATAATATCTATCTATTATATTTTATACTTAGGAAAAAGTAGGTAGTTAGTTTCTTATTTAACTATATCTTTATTAAGTATTAAATCTATTATATATTAGATTAAGCTATAATTTAAATTAGATTATAATACTTTATACACTTATTTAAGAATTCCCTTAATTATAGTATCTAGAGTAGTCTAAATAATATATCTAAAACTATTATCTAACGTATCTAGGTACTATAGAAGCTCTATATAGTACTCTAGCTCTATAACCTTAAGCTAACTTCTAATATTATCTACTATAAGCTAGTACTATTTCTAATTATAATTAGATTAAATTATTATTAAAATTAACGTCATCGGCATACGAGTCGATTAGGCATGCGAGTTAATTACTCTACTAAGACTACACTAAAAATATAACCTTTAATAAAGAATTACAACACTAGCTTATATTAGGGCTTCTAGACAACTTTCCTAATAACCCCTCTAGGTCCTACGCGTCTTTTTAATAGGTGCGTAAGTTATGTCTAGTCTTGCTATAGGTTTTATAGTGTTTTTAAAAGGGACTAGCCTTTCCTATACGTACTTTTTTTAACGCCTTCTTCTTATTACTACATACCCTAAACTCCCTTAAAGCTATTAAGCGCTGGCCCTCTTTAACTATTAGCGTCCCTTCTACTTATATTTACTTTCTTTTATATAATTTATAACGCGTAGTAGCTTTGTTAGTAGCTTAAAGCTTAGCAACTTTCTTTTATACTAATATAAGCTTATACGCTATAATAGTAGCGCTTTTAGTAAGCTTTTTAAAGGCCTTAACTATTAAAGTTAGTAAACTATTTAGATGCCTCTAAATCCTCTCCTTTACTAGCGTTAACTAAAACCTAATTTTTAAGGTATTACTTAAGGTTTTAGACGCCTAGGGCTTCTTATTTAGAAAAAGTAGTATTAGCGTCTTTAACTTTATATTAAGCTTTAATATTATAGCCTCTAGGTTAAATAGGACTAGCCTAGCGCCTTTAAAGCCTTTTTATATATTACTTTTAGTAAAAGAATTATAAAAAGTAGTAATAAAGTATAGTAAGAACTTAAGTTTTATAATATAGGTAATGTAGTTACGCATTAGCTACTTAGCTTAGCGCCTATACGCCTTTTTTAAAGGTGTAAAATAACTAACGTTAAGCGGCTATAAAAGGTGTAATAAGTATAGAAGTATATATAAGGTAATAATATTATATTTTTTATAGTATTACTTAAATTTAAAAAAGTAGTAGTTTTTATAGCTATTAAAAATAAGTAGCCGCGCTATACTAATTATACGCCTTATAGTATATTTATTAAAGTGCTTTAACTATATTAAGGTAAGCTTATTTATTATTTAACTATTTTTAGAAAGCCCTATTACCTATTTAGGAGGTAGTTAATTCTCTTTATACTATATAAATAGGTAGTGCTTACTCCTAAAGATAAAAAAGGGTAGGATTGCCTATTTAGTTGCGTTAACGCCTTAAATTATAGTAACCTACTTTTAGTTGCCCTGCTAAAAAAGCTTTGCTTTCCTTTAACGCTTAAATAAAGTAATAACTAAACTTATTAATATTATACCTATTATAAAGCTTAACTTATTAAAGTTATATATGTTTTTATTAAGGATACTATGCTTAGCTTTAGTATTCTCTATATAATAAAACTAACCCTTAATAAGCCTTAGATCCTTGCATTTTACTTTTTTATAGTTATACTTTTAACTAAAGATTACTTTAAGCTTATTATAGCGCTTAACATATGCTAAGGCCTACTTTTTACCTACTAGGTCTTAGTTGCGTTTAGCTAGTAAGGAATTAGCTATAAATTAGATATCTATAAGCCTAGATAGGAATCCTTACTTATTTTAGTTAAGTAGCTCCTAGAGAATTACCCCTTCTTTATAAAAGGTAAGCTTTATTAAGTTAGGCGTATAATTACGTTAAAAAGTCTTTCTAGCGCGTTAATTACTAATTATTAATTAAGGAACGTTATAGATAGCTGCAGCGCGTTACTGTAATAGTGTTACGTTTTATTTAATAGCCTAAAGTATAAGCTATATTTTAGCTTCTTTTAACTCTAGTAGCTGTTAAGGTTATTAAGCTATCGCGTTATACTATTAATAATAATATATTTTAGTGTAGTTTTGGCAGAGTGATTAACTCGTATACCTAATCGACTCGCATGCCGATAACGTTATATAGTAATTTTATTTTACCTCTATAATTTTTTCTTTTTCTTTACTTAATATATTATTATTACTATCTTTTATATAATATTATTATATTTCTTTAAAAGTAGTTACTTTAAAGATATTTAGGTTATATTTTTAAGCTATACGTTCTTATAGCTTAATTATTAAGATTATTAAAGCTATAGTTATAAAAATTATAATTAGATTAAATTATAATTAAAATATTTATTTATATTTTTTTTATATATACTAGTAATTTTTAGTTCTTAGCTAAGGGAATAAAAATAATCCCCCTAGCGAAACGCTGTTTTATACCTTCTTAACTAGGTATAGTCTTTCCCCTAGCGTATTTTATTTATTCCCCTATAACCTGCATCCTGTAATTATTAATCTATATTTAAATAACTTTTTTTTATTCAATTACACTATATATTTGAATACCATCTAGCGACGTAATCTACGTAGCGAGCTTTTTATAGAAACTATAGTAGTACCACGTTAACATTAACTAGGATAGAATAAAATACCTTAGAGCTGCCTTGCACTTCTTCTTTTCCTGACCCAATTTATATTTCTTTAATATTTCCTTTATGGATATCATTGATTGTATAGTAAGAATTCCCTACGTTAATATATTCGAAAATGCACAAATACCTAAAAACATGTTAAAATACAGTAGTGGTGGAATGCGTCTTATACTCAATACTTGCCCCGTATTTAATAGCAATCATTATTCCATACTGCCTGGTTTACGAACTCGCGAAAGTGAATCTCTCATAAAGCACTGAACCTTGCAATTTCGCACATTGCTTACGTCATACACGTTAGAGATTTTGAAGCGTGTCGACCCCACACCTCCATTGTCTATGCAGCCTCAATCCTTCCACGCTGATGCCTACAAGTGCATGGACTGCCTTATTTTAAAACGCGCACTGAACACCCTGTCCAAGCTCAATTTAGGACACGGCTTTATGGCGAATAACCACAATGTCTCTGCCTGAACTGCCAGCCGAGCTGCAGCTACTCATCACCGGATTTCTAGAGGATCCTGATCCTGTACCTTCTGTCATCCCGCGCATTCCTGTTATAACATGGAGTCAATTCTTGCCAAACCATGACTTGATTAACTTGAGCTCATGCTGCAAAGTCCTCCGTGATTTGATCGCCCCCATCATCTTTAGGGAAGTTCGCCTTCGCAACAATAGCAAGAGCGGAGATTCCGTACAAGCAGTTTCCAACTCTGTGTGGGCCACCCACGTGCGGACGCTCCATTTTGAATGTGTGGCAAGACCGGAATTCGATTGCGAAGACGACCTTCGACCTCCACCGGACAACAGGTTGTATCCCTTTGTCGACGACGTCCTCGCCAACCTGTCTCGGTTTCCACTATTGAAAACCCTCACTATACAATTCATGTTTGGAGAGTCCGCGTTTTGGGATCATGATACATTCAAAAAGCTTATATTTCAATCTGAAGAAGGACATCTCAATGGAGATGATGACCCCGAGATTGAGAAACAAATCCCATTTCGAGCTTTAATGATGAGGGTATATGATATTGTCACGAACAGCAACCATGCTACTCTTACGTCATTAGAGTTGCGAAATTTCACATCGTACGGCATATATTCTTGGAGGACAGGGTCGTGGCGCAGATTTCTGGGGTCTCTCAAAGACGTTTCCATATACTTACATACTTCCCAAAACGAAGCGGGATGGAGTCTTAGCAGAAGCGAGGACTACTTCCAATTCGTCGCAAACATGGAACCTATGTTCCGACAGATGAATAACGTCACGCATCTTCGCTTCGTTGCTGCGGATTCCGGCCCACTTGGACTGTCAGGTCAATTTCACGGTCCGCTCCCTCTTTCCCTAGATCATATACCGTTTTTGGAGTCGCTCGAGCTAGAATTCTGCTTTATTAACGAGGATTTGGCAATTTTCATCGTTAATCGCAGTAACACTCTTAAGCGGGTACATTTAAAACATTGTTTTTCGGCTATCAACTGTGTACTTGCCAATAAACGAATTACCTGGGCAAAGTTCTTCGATACCATCGCCGAGGGTATGCAATCGGTCGAAAATGTGACTCTGGAAGAGTTTCTGATTTCGCCTTCGGACCCCATCTTTGATATGAGGAGTGAGTGGGAGGATTTTCGAGGTGGCATACCGATAGCAGGGGCAGAGGACTCCATAGTCGAGTGGGTGGAGCGAAATATGAAGAGGGATAAACATCGGAGGTTGTTTGCACACGCAGACCTCGATGACGAACTAGGAGCGGTATACGAGGATGCAGAGGAAAATACACATGCCTATTGTTATGGACTGGATCAAAGAGCATTTGATCGCGTCATCGCTATGCTTCAGCGCAATGTCTCATAAATACCTAGGTAGGAAACACGAAAACGATGGGTTTCAGATGATCCTCAACTAAGCTGAAGAAAGGCTACGCGCTAAATATAGTCGGATTTTGCCCCTACAATATATCTCTTACTGCTCTATGCGTCTTTCGCGAGCGCCTGTTAGGACTAAATTAATTGCTGAAAGCGGATCATTTGCGAGTTTTATAAACATAGTATTATTTAGCATGCTATGTTATGCATAATAGTATCAAGTAAGCTAGGTTATCTCACATCAGGTACAACCGGCCCATAATCACCAGAATTACTCTGCGACTTTATATCCCTCTTTTTCTTGTACGAGAGAGCTTTTTGCTGAGGTGGTTATTCGGCTCATGTCACGTTCTCCGATGAAAGCTTTTGATTTGCTGATATATAAGATGGCCCTACGCTGCATGGAGAAGGCGATAAGCAAAGATCGACCTTCCCGAGGTCTTGGTGCCCCTTCGAGAACATATCCATTAAAAACATCTGCATTAGTTTTCGCGATGTCGACTTTACGACGGCACGGCACGGTACCTGCCAAGCGCACGTGCAGGTGGGCGATTGGATAGTAAGGCATGCGTTCGAGGGTTCGGCATCAATTGATCCAGCTATAAAACCTTCCAGGAATTCGCCAGCTCCATATTGCTCACGCCGTCGGTCTCTTCAATATGCGCTCTCGAATCGCATACATCGCGTGGGCACTCGCCAACTTCCAGGCCGTTTTCGGCAAAGATGCAAACATCACACTAGCTCCCGCCGCGACTGGTTTTGAAGCGGACGGCACTGCATTCTATTATGGCTCGAGCCCAGTCGTCCTGGCCAACGACGGGAGTGCAGCGGATGGAGGTTTTAGGGTGTTCAATGTCGATAAAGATGCACCATGGAGCCAGAGATCGCATCAGAAGACTGGACGATCAAAAATCGTCATGCCTGTGTACGATGTCGGTGGTCGGGATATATTTCTTAACATCCCTGCTCCCGACTCCATACTGAGGGCCTTCGAAGTAAAAGGGGTAGGGCTTGAGGAAGTCAAACATGCAAGGAAGAAGGTCTTGGGGGATTGGTCCACGTTGTGTATTTGGCGGAGTGCTATCAGTGGAGAGAATTATGGATTCCTATTTGGCAAGAAACAAGTGGTGCAGCTCTTGATTCGGGGAAGGAAGAAGGACACTGAGATTCTAAAAGTATTGCATCTTTAGCTACCAAATTATTGAACTTGGCTGACATTATTATAGATTCAGACATTCCCCATTCCAATCGAAGGGGAAGCCTGCACCGTTTTCTCCAACGGTCTAGTCTATTTCTCTGCAGAGGACCAACCACTTTACTCTTTCCAGGCTACCGAATCCACTACCGCTCGGGAAATAAAGACTGTGAGCAAAGACATAGAAGTCATCGGTCTTGCAACATATCATAGTACCTCTGGTGACTACCTCTTCGTGGCGCATGACGAAGTTATCGACGTTTATGATGACACGTTGAGCCAGAAGGGTAGCATCGGTTTGAGTGGGATTACAGATCTCTCCATTGAAGGCGGACTCTCTATCTACCAAGGATCTGCGCCTGGTTTTCCCTCTGGCATAATTGCACTTGCCTTTGAAGGCGAAGATTCAACGGGTGTCGCTGTCGGATCCCTAGATGGCGTTTTGAGCGCCTTGGATATCAAGCCCAACACAGAATTCAGCCCTAGGGATTCGTGCAAGAGTTGCGAAGATGCCGTCCCGGAGCGATGCTCTTACAACGGTTTTAGCCCCGATAACCGTTCGTGTCAATGTTTCCCCGGTTTTTCAGATCGAGACTGCAGCGAGCAAGTATGCAAAAATGAGTGTTCCGGAAACGGCAAATGCGAGGGCCCAAATACCTGCAAGTGTAGCGACGGCTGGGAAGGCCCGGATTGCTCATTCGTTGCCGTGCAAGCCAAATACGAGACAGATGCCAATGGAGGTGATGGTGATGACCCAGCCATCTGGATTCATCCCACGGATGCTTCGCAGAGCAAGATTGTCACAACTACCAAATCTGAGGCTGGTGCGGGCTTTACTATCTTTGACCTGAAGGGTAAATTGTTGCAGCATGCACCTGCAGAGCAACCAAATAATGTCGATGTCATCACCAATTTTACTGTCGGCTCAAACAAGACTGATCTCGCGTTTGCAGCGTGCAGGGGAGATAACACACTATGGTGAGCTGTTTGCTTGGTATCAGAAAGGATAATGCTGACCCATAAGAAGTTTGTTAGCTATCAACTCTACTGGATTTCTTTCTCCCGTCGCGGGCGGGATCCAGCCAACGCCCGAGGACTATGAAGTTTATGGCTCATGCACATACCACTCTTACAAAACTGGGAAGCAATATCTATTCGTCAACAACAAGGACGCCGAATACTTGCAATACGAGCTTACGTCGACGGCGAACGGTACTCTACAAACGACACTTGTTCGTGAATTCATCGGCGGGTCGGGAGGTCAGGTTGAAGGCTGTGTAGCTGATGATGCTACGGGCTTTTTATTTCTGGGAGAAGAACCTGAAGGTGTGTGGCGGTACGATGCGGAGCCAGACGGTAAGTAATACTCCACGTGCTATGGTCTGCTATATTCCATGCACTAACCTCCCGGCTCGTAGGCTCAAACACGGGCTTGCAAATTGCCAAAGTGGGCGACGGTATCCTCTCCGCCGACGTCGAAGGCATCACACTGGTCCCAGCCAAATCCGGAAACTCGGGCTATATCTTTGTCTCCTCCCAAGGCATCAGCGCATATATTGTTTACGAACGCGCACCACCGCACAAATACGTTTTGACATTCACGATCGTCAACAACGACCAGGCAGCCGTAGACCATGTGTCGAACACGGATGGGATCGCGGCGGTCGGGAATCACTTGAACAGCGACTTTCCTGGTGGTATTTTTGTTACGCATGACGATGCGAACGAACTGCAGGAAGGAGGTACTGCGGCTGAAGCATCATTTAAGCTCGTCAGTCTCGAGAATATCTTGGGTGTAGAGCGAATCAAGGATTTGGGATACTAGAACATTTGCATTTGGAACATAGCAAATGGAATGAGTCTGAACTCCACATACCCCGTGAGCAATGTGGCGTTTTCTTGGGACTAAGGACCAAGGTCGAACAAACTTGTCGTGCCGGCTGATCGCGCTCATCCGCGTTACCGGATGCGCGAAGTTGGTAATTGATCCGCACAAGGTATTTCTCCGGGATCAATAAAGATTCAGTCTTTTATGTATTGCATGCAGATGGAGCAAAACGGAAAATACAATCATCATATCGATGAACAAGCAGGACGAATACTCTCATTCTCCCCGACGGACGTTCTTTGAATAGTGATATGAAGAGCACGGATTCGATGAATATGGAGGGAGAAGGGGACTGCGGTGATCATGTCCCTCAAAGCAAGCCTGTTGCTGCGTTGATTAGGGGCAATCAAAAACAAATTGCATGTCGATGCGACGAAGAGAGAATAGCGGAGTAAACCCCGGCCGAAAAAAGGGATCTGCAAATATAGTTCCAATCTGTGCAGAGTCTGCAGACAATGATGCCGACGTAGGCGTTGAGTGGGATGAAAGGGTTAGAAGTCGGTTGCCGGGTCAACCAAAGGCCGAAACACGATACGCTTAGGCTAGAATAGGTTAGTCCGCACCTTCATCATTCTTCTTCGAACGATGCGATGCCATCCGCGTCTACGCCAAAGTCAAGCTATACCGTTGATCCGATGATGATTCTTACTCCCCACCTCCCGATGAGTACGCGAAGAACCCGCTGCCCTGCGTCGATAACCCACACGCGCCGCGACCGATGCAGCGACCGCTCCGCAATGATACACACTCAGGTGCCCCCGTGAACGATAACCGCGAGATTCCTCGTCCAGCTCAATGCCGTCGCCATATAATTGAGCTCTTTGCCCTTCTTAGCGAGAAGATGTTACGCCAATATACCCGACAGTAAAACTGCTCCTTGAAGTGGTTATGTACTATGATACAAACATGCAGGTGTATTCAGTGCATCAATTGCCGAACGCTTTGGTTTAGAAAAGACGATGTTATCACGCTATTTCGCTATACATATGGAGATTATTTCGCCTTTAAAGTATTGGCCGGACCGAAAACCTCGGGCTGGGATCTGGATAGACGCTTGCTTGCTGTGGAAGGGTGGCAGGATCCCGACGGTTGTCATGAATAGGCTATGGACACCAGGGACAGAAACAACGAGAAGGTGCATCTGAAGGAGAAGATTGCTACCGGGAGTACAAGGAAGATGTGGTATGGACTTAGGATCGACGTTGCGCCTCAATGATGAATATAATGGGCTTGAACGGTCTGGTCCACGTGGGCTTGAACGGTCTGGTCAACGTGGACTCAACAGCTGTTCATTGAAAAGAAATCGTTGAAGCGTTGAAGTGTTCATGGATAAATACTACTGGTTTCGCATATTAGTCATGATCGCCACCCGATCGTCTTTGGAGGCGAATAGGGAGGTCTTTGAGCATTGCAATCGTCAAATTCGCTTCAACACTCTCCTGGAGTTGTCGCACAGCATTGTCCCGAGCATGATCCCACGCTTTTCCCCTGTCACCTTGAGTTTCCTTGAGAACCTGGTCTGGAATAACCAGCTCGATCGAATATTCCTTCAACAGAGTCGTGAGGACGCCAATCATCTCAACCTGCGCCATTGGCTTCCCTGGACATATTCTCCCACCTTGTCCGAACGGCCAATGGATTGGGACGTCGGAAGTTTCTGCCGGTTTTAGCCATCTTTGTGGATCAAAATCTATAGCGCGCGAATGTTGGAGCTCGGCTCGCCTGTCAGCTGTAACGGAAACTTTGGTCCATGTGGCCGGATTCGAAAACGCGGCTGCGTAGTTAACACAGAATAGCGTGTTTGGTGGGACAACATGACTTTTCCCCGCGGAGTCGTACAATGTTGTTTCGGCTATACTGGTTCGCGGTACGAATTGAACTGGGTGATAAAGCCGCAGAGTTTCGTTGATAACTGCGCCGAGAAACCCTTTCTGGAGAGCTGTGTAATCGGTTTCTAGCGACCAAGTTTCCTTCGGCCTGCTCCCGATTACGTCGTCCAACTCTTGCTGTACTTTTGTTTGGATTTCGGGGTAAATCGCAAGCAGAAGAATCGCGAATCCCAAAGTGTTCCCCACGGTCTCGTGCCCAGCCATCATTGTAAAGAAAATGTTCCCAAGAACGCTCTCCTTCGACAAAGGTTTGCTTTCTGGGTCCGTGGGATCCATATTACCCGCAACCACAATAGACTCAAGCATGGTCTTGTTCCGCTTCGACGACACCTCGTCCAGATTCTCAAGGACCCGTGATCGGATACTCAGCATGTAGTTGGTGAAATCGTTGAAAGCCTGAGAGGTCTCTCTAGTAGCCTTGAATGGCAGTCTCCCTAAGAGCCACGTTGGGGTCATAAACAAGACGCCAAGTCGGAGCATGATTGTCAGGATCGAATTGGGAAGGCTGGACTGGTATTCCTTGTCCTGAGAATCGCTTCCACCCTCCTCGGTGTCTTTCCAGTTCATTTCGGTATTGAAGAACACTCCCGCGATGACGTGCAGAGCTACTCTAGACATCCAAATTCTGGGTGATTTGACGAGGTAGTCGTCTCGCGCCCATCTCTCCACCAATGTCTTCGTCTGATGGATCGTACGTTGCCAGACTACGGGGAGCGGGGTCGAACTAAAACCATATGCGACAACTTTCCGATGCGTCTTCCATTCCTGACCCTCGACAGATCCAATTGTAGGACCCCAGATGTCATAAAACTTGAGCAGATCGACGGGAAGCTGGAACGAGTGCGACGTGAAGAGCTGTTTGACAATCGCCGGGTCGCATGTCCATAGAATGTTGCCTTTCGGAGTGGCGAGGAAAACACTATCTTGTCCCGCTTTTTCGAATGGCTCATACCCGGCTTTCCAGATGCTCCATGGCATTGATAGACTGTGCATAGGTCAGTAACCGTCGGTGGATGTGAAAATGAGTGGACAACTCACGCTAGCCAATTCTTGTACCATGATTCTGGGCATAGCTTCAACGGATGACGAAGGAGAGGGTAGAGCATCAGCCACCACATATCCGTGAGGTGAATGGGAGAGTAGAAGGTACGGAACCCAGTCTTCTCGGCTACCCTGTAGTTGCTGCGCCATGCTAGTATCTTCATCCAAACACCTGCGACTGCGACGACAGCCGCGCTAAGCAGTAAGGTGCCGAACATTATGCGAATTTTTGTTTGTTGCCCTTGGAATTGCTCCAGATGGAAGGAATGAGGATAGGTACTTTGCAGAAGAGAGGAGGGGCTGCTATGGCAGGAGACTGTCAGCCCTAATCGGAGCCCCGCATAATGAACTACGCCGCAATACCGTTTTTTGGCACTGCATTTCAGGTCATCAGAAGCTGACAAATATGCGACACCGTTTGCCTTTTTCTTTCAAGTGAGAATCATATGATAACGAATCACATCTTCAGGCAAACGAATGACTTACTCGTGGTGCATCGCCGCGAGGGGGCCTAACGAGGCAGAGGACAATTAATCACACACTCCTGTTTTCACCTCATTTTTCCGGATCATTGTGTATGCTTGAGGTGAGGCTTCTCAGGGTTACTGCGTGACTGCCTTTCGATGCCTAATTAATGTTTATTGTTTGGGTGATGTGATCAAGGCGCAGACTAGTCCCGGTGCCTAACTAGGCCACGATACCGTTATGGCGTCAACTACTTTATCACTTAACGCCTATCTTTTCTTCGCTGCTCTCTGCCTTGAGGAGAAACTTACTGAAACGGTACACTAGAGATGGCACTTAGACATGAAATATATTCCATGCTGTGGGGAACAAATCTCCACAATCATACTCTAATCGCAATAATTTTGGGGATCGTGTGTTTGTATTTCTATGCGCATCGTCCCAAATACACAAAACCAACGTCTGCCCCTCGTAAACCGACGTTTTGCATTTGAGCCACGGATATTTCCTCGTCTCCGATGCGCTTTCAACGCAAACAAGATTATGGAAGATGCAATTGCGAGTTTTGCAAGTAAGATTATTCTGGTCAAATTGTTGGGTGGCTATGACTTTCGATTTCTAGATGGCCAGATGCCAAAAACATGGACTCTACATGAGTTTGCATTCATGAAACCGGGAGTAAAGCTGATGGTAAAGAAAAGGGACAAGATTCTGATTAGCGAGTTTTGAATGGCGGTCATGCAGATATCTTTCGTGGATTCCGATGAATACATCAATCTCCTGTGATCATTGACTCTAAATACCCTGTTTTGGAATCTTTCTTCCACGCATTTCAAATATTATGGGCTTTCACTAGCACCCTTGTTTTCGGTAGGCAAGGTTATCCAAGTGGTAAACATGACAGCGATGAAGGATAAAGCGGAACCGACAACTGGTACGAACTAATCAATGATTTAATGATAGTTCATTTGTTACGGAATTTGAACGTACAAAGACTGTTGTAAGCGCATCGCTATATCCTTGCACTACGCGCGCAAGCACTTGCGGTGGTACCACAGATTTCACACCGGAAACACCAGCTGCTTGGACTGCACGTATAGTATCACCAGAAGTAAATTCAGCAAGATTATGAGATAATTCAGCCTGGAAAATTGCTTGACCGATAGCAAGGGAAATGGCGCAGCTGATTGACATTACGAACAACAGCGTAGTGGAGCCAATGTGAACAATATCTGGAGCTAGTGTTGCTTGAACACCAAGTTGGGGCTAATCTGTCAGCCTAGAAAATTCCTCTGTTTTTTATACGTACCATGGTGACCGAAAGCGAGTATCCTGCACCCACGAGTATCTCCATCCCTATCCAGTACCCAGGGCTGATAGGAGGATATATCCGGGTCAAGAGTCCCGACCCGAAGGCAAGTAGCGCATACCCAAACAGGTTGAACGGTTTCCAATGTCCTAACTTCATGGTTTCTAAGGGTCGCTAGCAGCCACACCACTAGCCGCACTACACGCTGATTTTAGTATGCTTGCTACGTAAGCAAAAAAGGGCCATGCGATGTCTCATTAACAAGCAAATAACTTAATTGCGAAGTTCCTACGCGCACGCTTTAAAAGTTTAGTAGAAGGTACGGAACCCGTGCTGTCTTCTCGGCTATCCTGTAGTTGCTGCGCCACCCCCGAATCTGAGCCCAAGCACCCACAGCTAGGATCAATTGATAGCAGCGAGGGCGAGCACGAAAGTACCGAATGTGATACGAAATATCTCTCTTTTTTCATTTAAAATGGACACGTATCGTGAGGAGCAAGTTGAAGCGCCACAGTGTATAAACGAGGGGGAATCCCACCTTTTAGGAATCTGGGCAATTACATAAAGAGTTAGCAAAATCACATTCAACCATCAAAATCGACCAAAAAGGTGCAGTGCTGATATTCAAGCACCTTCGCTCATCTATAGGGTGTTGCGACATGGAAGTGGGGTTCCACATATGGCAAATGCTACTCCGCAACAACATTAGTTCCGTTCAACACAATAGTTTTAAAGCCACTCACACACACTACGTCGAAACTAGGGTCACGGCTCTCGTCAGCCTGTGCCGCATTTTCTTTTCTCCCTCTTCTCCGCCCCCCTAACCTTGAGCGTCCCTCTTCTCTCATTGCAGTATTCCAATCTCCTTCATTCCACTTCCTTCCAAAGAAGTGCATCAATTACTATGGACCTGTTTCTCAAAGCTGCAATTTCACTTACACTGGTAGGATGCCGAATTCTTATTCATGCAATCCCGCTCACGATCATAGTATTGGATCACGAAGGCAGTCTATAACCTCAAGTTTCATCCTCTCGCGAAATATCCGGGACCTACATTATGGATTTTATCTCGGATCCCTTATCTCTTGAGTTTGAACGCCGGGCAGCTCCCCTTCAAAGTCAAGGAATTGCATGACGAATATGGACCTGTTGTTCGTGTTTCTGTAAACGAGCTCTCCATCAACGACACACGTGCGTGGAAGGATATTTTCAACCGCCGTGACATGCTCCGTCCCCCGCAATGGGGCGCTCGACCTCCAGGTGTCGAAGCTCACAGCGTCATTTCCGCTCCCGCCGAGACGCATGCCCGATTTCGCAGGGCACTAACTCCTGCGTACTCCGAAAAGAGTGTTAAGGAATATGAACCCGTCATTCGTTCCTATTTTGATAAGCTTCTCTCCAAAATCAATAAACGCATTGAGATTAACGGCACATCGACAATCGTCGATATCGTTGAGTGGGTCAACTTTGCTACCTTTGATATTATAGGAGAGCTCTCGTGGTCCAGGTCGTACGAATGTCTGGATAAGGGTGCTGGCCACAGTTTTATGGGAGTCCTGTTGCACTTTAAAGCCTTCCTCATTGCCGCTAGTATCAGCTATTATCCCTGGCTAAACGCCTTCGTGGCTGGCATTACTCCCAAGTCAGCATTCCGGATGCTGGAAAATATCTTTCAAGATGGACGTGAACGTCTCCAGACACGATTGGAAAAAGGCCGTACTGACCATCCTGACCTGATCTCACATATCGTGGACTACAACAAAAAGTCTAGTGCAGCAGATAAACTCACGGATGCTGAAATCGAGCAAAACGTTCTTGCAATCATTGTGGGTGGTTCTGAAACTCTCACGACCGCTTTCTCGGGAGCTTTCCATCACCTTCTAGCAGATCCCTCCAAACTTTCAAGAGTAACAGATGAGATCCGGTCAAATTTTTCTTCGGAATCTGACATCACCGCAAATGCGGCTGCGAAGCTGCCTTACTTGAATGCCATCATAGATGAAACGCTTCGTCTCTGTCCACCCTTCCCAGATATGCTACGCCGCCAAACTCCAAAGGGAGTGCCGACATCAATTGCTGGCGAGAATATCCCGGCGGATACAACTGTATCGGTATCGTGCTATTCAATGTTCAAGTCGGCTGCTCATTTCTCATCGCCCGAGACTTTTGAGCCAGAGCGGTTTTTGAGCAAGGAACTTAGAACCGCAAATGCGGACGCAGCCTCTTTGGTTCACAACGACCTTTCAGCGTTTTATCCGTTCGCGCTGGGTCCACACAACTGCTTGGGCCAACCACTCGCTCGATTGGAGATGCGCATGCTTCTCTCGCTTTTCCTCTATCGATACAACGTCAAGGTCGCAACAGGCGAGGGACTGAAAAGCTGGACTGAACAGAAGATTTATTGGACTTGGGACAAGCAACCGCTGAAGATCGAAATCAGTCGTGCGTAGAAAATGGTAGTCATTGTTCAGAGCATATCTTTTCATTATTTACATGTATGCGAACTATGTAATGAACCTTTGCACTACATCTTATTTACGGATGATGCGGCCTGACTGTGAACATCTTTTACCCTAGCTAGAGTTGATGCGTTTCGAATGGACGGTCTGCTTAGCATGTTTGTTTGCCACCTTTAGAACCCAGGGAACTTCTTCTGGGGACCCCAGTGCTCTTTTGGGTGTAATCGATGGCAGCGCCCCAAGCGACAAAAGAAAGATTCACATATATGATTTTTCACCTACAAGCTGTTCATTTCTCTTGAGCCCATTATATCTTTACAATTTATGTAAATACCCGGGTTATTGTTGATCCGTTGATAAAGTATACCCATTTTCTAAAAACTTTTTTCTTATCTTTCTTGAAATTAAGGCGGTCCCGCCTTTTTTTATTAATATATTTTGTCTTAGACTTTTGTCCAGGTAGTGATACCTAGGTAGTGCTTTAGCATTATTTCCTTTGATCCAGAAAATTGTACCTTGACAACACATTGAGTCCCCTTCATGTAACGCTCCTTGGCTGAGTCGACCTGCTTATGGTGGAAGATCAAAAACCAAGCGGGGCTGTGACCAGAAGACCTTTTAAGTGTTTTCACTGTAATAGCTTGTAATTCTCGTACAGAGTCTGGTAGGTGAGTTTATTCTCTTTGATACACTGGTCAATAAAGTAATTTTAAATATCTTGGGGCGTAATTCCCGTGTTAGAGCTATAGATACATGCTGTTTGAATCATATTTCAGTTGCAGAAAACCACAATTTTGAAGCATGGCTTGCCTGGAACGTGTCCATTGGGATGGACAACTTCAGGGCCGCATGCTCCACAAAAATGCCTTCGTATGGCAAACCCAGCTTTTCCCCAACAAGAACAACGTAGGATGATCTTACCCCTTACGCTTATGATTTGGTGTTTAGAATACCTAACAATTTGGTGGGTTGGGAAGGTGGGGGCGCCAGGAAACGGTGATGGGCATAAGTTCGGTAATCATGATACAGAGATTGGTTATCAGGATCTGGGAAGCATGCAAGAAAGAGCAGAGAAGTTACAAAATACAAGCGTTAGAAATCGAATGCTGATAGACGCATTCTGACCCTTCGAAAACTAGGTGTTTTCGAATGCTTGACTAAGAGTGGGTTACTTCTAGATATCTTTGACATTCGAGTTTGAGGTTTTAAATCAATGTTTTTGAGCAACTGGCCGAGATTCGAGACGCGCAGATTTCAAAGGCAGTAGGCGATTCTTGCGTTACCTGGAACGAATAATTAGGCAAATATGCAATGAGAAATGAGGGGGGTCAACCTAACCTCGCGTGCATAATTGGGTGCATTCGTAACATCAGTCGAGGAATGGCAACAGCCCGCGTGAAAATGGCCAGCGGCCAAGCGGCTCGTTGCGTAAGACTTTTTATGTAAGCATACCTCGTATCAACCAGTGCACCCCCTTGGCCTTGCATGCATGCATCCGTAATACATCGGGTACATGCAATTGGCGAAGAATTTTTAATCCGTCTCCAATCTGCAACAACGCCCCGTTACACCGCACACGATAGACTAGGTCCTAATCACCGCCCCAAAGCATGGTAATCATGTGCAGTGTCAGCCAATGCGTGGTGGGCGTAACTTCTGGCCGAGGCATATGATGTACCTAATCTTTTTGCTTTCGGGGAAAGCAGGCATGGGATAATGACGCATTGGCCGGGATGGCAAGATGAAATGGAAGTTTTGTACAGTGAGAAGTCTAGGTTGATGATGAATGGATTGGACGTAACAGGAATGCACTCTGAGCTGAAATCCCAGTTATACCCGCCCCGCGTTCTATAAGTAGATTCATAAAGTCATTGAACATCTCTCCTTTCTATCTCCTCAGTGGATGTACTTAGGCTTCCCAAAATTATTTTTGTACAACCATCACCATGTCTCTCTTGTCTACTATCTCGTCATGGATGCCGATGAATACATCATCGCTTCCCTTCTCCACATCCATACCTCACTTCAAGCCGAACGCGATACACCAGGTTGAGCTAGGAACGCCTTTGATACCATACTCTTCCATTCCTTGGATGTTGGTTAGTTTGGTGGCTTCTTTTTACCTCGTATCTCAATTCAAGATTCATTTCGGAGGACCCCAGGTTCCTCTCGTAGGCCTCCGCCACGCATTTGAATCCCGATACTATGCCAACTGGAGATTCTTCCGGGATGCTGCCTCAGTCCTCAATGATGGTTATGCGAAGGTGGGATTCAAACTGCTTAGGTTGAAAAGAAACCTAACGTTGTCAATAGTTCTCTAATTCTCCATGGCGGTTTACTCGCGCAGACACGGACATGCTCATGCTACCATCGAAATATGTGCCGGAACTTCAGTCGCTATCGCCGCAGATTGCTTCCCCTACCATTGCTCATGCGTTCAATCTGTCGGGCTACTGGACAAACATGGATATTATATTGAAGAATAATCTGCACTTCCGAACGCTCCAGGAGAAGTTGACGCCTCACCTCAATCAGCTCACTGTTCCCATGCAAGATGAACTCAACTATGCTGTAGAGAAAGACTTGCCCAAATGCAATGGTGAATGGGTTGCCATAAAACCGTACCACTCAATTTTGCGTCTTGTCTCTAGGATCTCGGCCCGGATATTCCTTGGGAAGCCTTTGTGCCGAGACGAACGGTGGCTGGAGATTAGCACCGAGTTCACTGAGAACGTCTTTGTCTCACTGGTGGTGTTACGTCTTTTTCCGAGATTTCTTCATGGCTTCATTTCCTACTTCCTGCCATCTACCTGGATCTGCTGCAACTACATTCGGAAGGCAAAGAAGCTACTCGTTCCAGACATCAAACGTCGTCAGGTAGCCATGGCAGCCGGCGAGAAGAGTGAAAACGACATGAACTTGCTAAACTGGATGTTGGAGATTGCTAGCCCACGAGAATCGAAGCCTTCCGAGCTTGCACACCTAGAAGTTGTCATGTCACTTGCTTCGATTCATACTTCGCAAATGAACGCTGTGCACGTTCTTTACGATTTGGCCGAGCACCCCAAGTACGTTAAGGAAATCCGGGAAGAAATCAAAGAAGTCATCGCTGAGGACGGAGACTGGCTGGAATGGAAGAAGACCTCTTTTTACAAGCTCAAAAAGCTTGATTCCTTTATGAGAGAGTCACAGCGTCACAATCCGCCCACACTCCTCTCGTACCATCGTGTCATGATGAGCGACTACGTTCTGCAGGACGGTACGGTTCTTCCTAAGGGTGCACACATTGCGATGCCAGTCAACTCTATTCAGAATGGGATCACACCCAACCCCGATTTATTCGATCCGATGCGATACTATAGACTCCGCCAGGGAGAGGGCCAAGCCCATCTCCACCAGTTTGCTACTACTGAGAAGGACGTCCTCAATTTTGGACATGGAAAATATTCTTGCCCAGGGCGCTTCTTTGCCGCTCTTGAGATCAAGAACATCTTAGTGCGGCTGATTATGGATTATGATTGGAAACTGCCTGAGGGTCAAGGTCGATTTGTTAATTTGCACGCCCACGAATTTATCTTCCCGAATCAAAATGGTTTGCTTTACATGAGGCAACGACCACAGGAGGAGCGTCTGAAAATGTAAATCTGGCGTTATCTTCCTGGTGCCCAAAGATGGATTGTGGCATTCATTGAAGGAACAATTTCTAAAGTCAGGTGCCGGTCCATACTTAACTATTCTACATACTATTTTCCTAATTCTCACGTATTTGCCGTAGATGATATTGATATTTTCGTTTCCCTACTGCCCTTTGGTTTCTGAGTCTGAGAACTTTGCACATCGAAAACTGCCCGACCCATCGATTGATATCTCCAACAGTAAACAAGATGCATGAATTGGTGCACACAGCAAGCCAAGATAGTACACCGCAGCCGACAGCAGGCTCCAGCATTAGTGCATCTAGGCATAACCGGTTCTCTGTACCGCCACAATAAGATTTCGCCCGACGCTAGCTGCCTTTGTTATCGGTAAAGGCCTCTAGAATTATTTTGCGCGGGTTAAAAACAGTCTCAGACTTACGATTGCGGCGTTGGCGCTCTAATACTCCGGGACCTTGTCAAAGGGCGACTGAGGGCGTCTTCTGCCTGCAGTTTGGGGTCACACTGCTTCTATGTGTATCTCAGCGCATTAAATTAGCCACCGTTCAGCCCTAATACGTAATATTAGTTACGCATGTGACATTGGGCTCCTATAATCTCCTAGGAGACTGCTCAGAGCCTTTTATGTAATTGACACACCCTCCAAGGTTCATTACTTATGCATGTTTCCTGTCGATAGGATCCATCCTATTAGGTGTGTACGACGCTTTGTGGCTAGCCTACGACGCCAGATCTCTATAACCTAATACTCTAATATTTATATGTACGTCTCTAAGCTTATACGTATACTATTTTTTTCCTTTTCATATAAAGAGATAGTAAGCGGAGGTAAAATGCGATTAGTAGTGTCTAATAGTGGGTAAAAAGTAGAAAAGAATTCTCTGTTTTGTATTTAGTGTACCATTTTGTTATATAGATAAAAGAGGTATCAATATATAAAGGTATAACTCAAAACTTACTTCTATCATAGTATCTAAGATATACGATTATAGCTAGTCTTAGGAGTAAGCTACTTTATGCATTAGAGACGTATAGAAAAGATTTTACCTAAAGTTATATAATTAAGCACCTTAATACACATCCTAAACGTACACATATATGAAAATTTTACATTTTCCTCGTTTTACATTTTATTGAAGAATTTTTGTTTTGTCAACATTTATACAAAGTGTTTCAACTCAAAATAAAAGAAACAAAATGGTGAAAATGGTGAAAATGGGAGAGAAAAAAAGGCAATCACGCGTCAAGCTGAGACTACAGTTAATAGAACCGGAAGGATCTTTCACCGTTCACGAGCGTCACTGTAGGTGGTGTCGACTTGGACTTCGAGAAAGCGTGAGAGGGCAGATTGATCTCATTTGCTTTCAAAAAATTTTACAACAAGTGCGCCAAAGCCAGCAGCGTTCTTATTTGTTCACTGTCTGACTGGACTTATGAGAGTGGTAGATAACCAGCTGAGAGGCACACTCGCATCGGCTTTACACGGGGACCATCTATCAGGTGTCCAAGCTCCCGTCCCTTTTAAGAGCGCGTTCACGCTCGCTTCGATCCGCGGGACTTTAACCGGAAAACAACCTATTAATATTATTGGAAGGGCCATTGCAGTGATTCCTGCCACTACCATTCTGTTTTGGGCATGAGTTCTGGTAAGTTATACACGCTTGCGCTCCGTCCGATTCTCGCTCTTGTGATTATGTGAATCAGTATTGATTCAAGCCATTCGAAACATCTCCACAGACTTTCTCGCTACCTTGGACCCACGTTATGGTCATCATTTCGGCTGCGCTATTGCTATACTCGCTAGAGGAGACGTGGTTTTAGCCATGCACAAAATAAACAAAACAATATGAAGACTTCGTGCGCATCGCACCCAACAAAATATCGGCCGCACGTGAGAGGGAATGGGAAGATGTATACTGCCAAAGGCCAGGACACCACCCACTCGATATGGTGGGGCGAACTGGCTGATCGCGCCCATTAATTGATAACGCCCCCACCTGAACCGAATGCGCAATCTGTTGGAACATTGCTTTACGCCAAATGTCCTGAAATCCCACGAACCCCTTGCCCCCCTTTAAAGTTAAAGGTTGATCGACCAGCTTAGCGCAGGATGCTTCAAAGCGAGGGACCGGACAAAAACAGTGAACACTGTGGACTAGGTAAGCGTCCTTATCTCCAATATTACATCCGATCTCAGATCTATCGAATCATTCTACTCCCGCCAAAACAAGTTGATGCACCCCTGGCTTCCGGACCGTTTCTCGTACGGAAAGTTGGCAGCATTGTGGTACTACATGATTCTGTTCATGACATCCAGCGAGCGAGTCCTAAGAAAGTATTAGATAAGACCCACCACCAACTGAACTTGAAGATAGAGTGCAATAATTGGATGAAGCATATCCTGCAGAATAGCGACGAAGAGACTGAGTGGTACCTCAGCGTGAAGGAGCTAAAGCCAAACGTGAAGCTTATAATCTTTGCAGGGAGCGGTATGTGTGCCACCGTTCTTCAGGAACTGTGAATTATCCCGTTGTAAAACTCCACATGCTTTGAACACCTTGGTTTAACGTACGAAAGTCCGCCCGAGATGACTTTTCTAGTCTCTAACAACTTCCATACTTGGAAGCAGTTGTACAGGAAGGTCTGAGTATGTGTTCGTCAAATCATTCTGGCTTGCAGCACATTATTCCTCCGGGAGTTGACACTGTAATGGACAACTGGCTGCACTGGGATGAATAGTCTACTGTTTAGGCGAGGCGCACCATGATTACAGCGTGCAGCACGCGGCACTACAACTAAGTACCTCCAGGTATACTTTTTCGCGAGCCAAAAAATTCTTTTCCGGAGCGGTGGCTCTCATCCACCAAGGGGGCTCCGCATATCCGTTCAAAACGATCATCTTGAAGCGGTGCAGAGGTCCTCAACGGGGAGCGGGAGCTGCATAGGCGAATCTATTGGACTGGCAGAACTCCATATCGTAATTGCTAACTTCGTGCGGTATTTTGACTATGGGAGCTCCAGAAGGTAGGGATGCGGAATGGCTAGCTCGAAAGAGCTATGGAGAAGCAGCCACTTGATGTGCAACTAGTACTGATCATCACAAGCGCTTGCGGAAGGCACAAAAAAATAACGGGGCGATCAGCGATGAGTGCTAGGATATTTCCGTTTGAGTAAAATGCGTGTGTGATCATGCACCGTTCTGCACATTAAGCTCAGAAGCTGGGTACTTCGGTATCCGAAATGTCGCATCCCTGACGGACTGGTCTCCACGCTAACTAGCAAATGCGAAACCGCCTCGCCCAAACCTGCATAACATGAACAAAAGGCGACTATCGGCGGGCACTGTGCATAACGCAACTGTTCATTAGGGGCGACTATTTCTGCTGTCTTACGGCACTGTTTGCATGTGTATGTTTCACCCACATGATTAAGGCATCCTGCCGTCGAAAATCTTACTAGGTACCTGTAGTCAGACCGGCTGACCGGGATTCATAATTGCCGGTGAGAGCGGAGGGGAGGGACAGCATGTATGTACCATGTTGCAGGTAACTGAGATTAACAGTGGACGGAGCTCTTTCCTAATAGAAGCAAAAATGGATATTCAGGCAGTGTGGTGTAGAATCATGTCGGTTATGATGAAAAATTGTCAGTCTGCTTGACTTGAAACAAGCAGGGTATCATGCAATAGACGCCAAAAAGAGGAACCATAGCTACCATACGTACGATATATTATTCCTTAGTGGAGCTATCACAGAAGCTGTAATAGAGCCTAAATTTTTCTTTCAACCGAAAATCCGAGTTGAAGCAACAATGGATCAGCTTTTACAGCCAGGAAGGGGGGTCAACTGCCCATCACCTAAGGAAATCATACTTAACTTGATTGACCTATGTCCCGACTTCAATCAGTTTAGCAGCTTCAGCACGACTGTCTATGATACTGCATGGTTGTCCATGCTGTACAAGCCCGGCACAAAGCATGGAGACGAGCAAGAACAGCTATTCCCGGAATGTTTCGAATTCGTCCTAGCAGAACAACAAAGTACCGGAGGCTGGGGAAGCTATGGTTCCGAAATCGATGCAATTATGAACTCGCTTGCCGCGCTTCTTGCATTGGTCACATGTCAAAGGTTGCGTGCAGATGCATTTGGGACGGTTGGGTTGATCCGCAAAATCGAGAAAGCTAGAAAGTGTATCCAGAAATTGCTGGAGGACTGGGATGTGGATTCTACTGTACATGTCGGCTTCGAGGTTTTGGTTACTGGAATTTTGCGCCAACTTCGCTCCTTCGATATTGAATTCACATTCCCTGGGTCCGCTCAACTGGAAAGCCTTTACAATCGGAAGATGAAAAGATTCGTACCGGAAATGATATATTCCCACAAGCAAACAACAATATTACATTCACTCGAAGCACTCGTTGGAATAATCGACTTCGATAAAGTATCTCATCATTGCACTGAGGAATCTGGTATATTGGCCAGTCCTTCTGCTACGGCCTCATATCTCATACACGCGAAGCAATGGGACGAAAAAGCAGAGAAATACCTGCGCACGATTTTAGAGGTTTACAGCAAGAAAGGGCACCGAGGAGTGCCGAGCGCCTTCCCTACGCCCATATTTGAGCTTACTTGGGTATGTTGAGATAACGCATTAGATCTTTATACAGTCAGCTGAAATATCACAGACTCTGTCATCCATGCTCTCTACTGGTGTTGAAGTAGAGCAAATACATTCGAGCGCATTAGCAAAAATCGCATCGTTTTTGAATGGCGCACTTCGAATCAACAAAGGCACTGTCGGTTTTGCTCCTGGTCTTATCTCTGACGCGGATGATACAGCAAGAACTCTCATGACATTGAAGCTTCTCGGGGAATCGCCAGACCCTGCACCAATGATCCGGCTTTTTGAGCTCGATGATCATTTTCGGACATACGAAATGGAACAAAACCCTAGTTTCAGCGCAAATTGTAATGTTCTACTCGCGCTACTGTACCTTGGCGACGTATCGAAGTACTTGTCACAAATATCGAAGGCGTTAGACTTTATTCTGGTGGAATTCGAACGTGGGGAGGTGTTGGACAAATGGAGCTTGAGTCTTTACTATTGCGGCATGCTAGTGTCCCAGGCCTTTGTCAAACTTCTGGAGTTGCATGATTTGGGACACCTGCAAACACTTGAGGAGGAAATATTGACAGAAAAAATTCCGATAGTCATTTGTCGGATTGTACTTCGCATGCTTGCTACACAGGGCGAAGAGGGCGATTGGAATCGGAGCCTCGAAGAAACAAGCTATGCAGTACTGACCATCACACAATGCCTCCAACTGCCGTGGAACCAATCTGCCAAAGTGCGGTTAGATGAAAGCCTCGAGAAAGGCCGAGCATACGTGCGAAAGCAATATCAGCGAGGCGAAGAAAGTCGCTGTATCTGGGTGGAAAAAGTCACGTATGAGTCGGCGTTGCTTAAGACGGTGTACTGTTCTATGGCTATCCATAATAAGCGGCACGAGCGACAATGGACTACCCAAACCTTCTGCATCCCCGAAGCTCATTCAAAGAAGCTATCAAGTCTTCTATCCACCCTCCCTATTTTCAACCCTTTGTGTCTCGCTTGTGTGGACATCATTCTGGTGCAAGCAAGCTTTTTCACGAGGTTTCTAATGAGAAAACGACAACATATATTCTCAAGAGACCAGATTCCGATGTCGAAAGACGAATACTTGGGATTTATCCCTGCCATTTGGGCAATGTGCGATTATATGGGAGGAAACGCACTTTCTGTCAACAATTTCCGCGACATGGTATGGCTGAGTCTGCTCAACTACCAAGCCGATGAGTTCATGGAGACTATCGTCGGTGAACTGGGGCGGGAAGATATGGAGTCATTAACTGACGCACTTCAAAACGAATCGCGGAGAAAAGCTCGGAATGGAAATGGCTACCGCACCCCTATCTCTTCTACTGTCGAAGATATCATTTCCGTGCTGCGGAAATACATCAGCCATATCCGCACCCATACCGCTGTCGTCGCTTCGCCAACGCACATTCAAGAATCATTGGAGAACGAGTTGCACACATTTCTCCGAGCACACATCGCGCATAACACTGATAACCATGCTTTCCGCGAGCAGAGAAAACGCGACGGCCGGAAAGGATTCGCATGCTCTGACCTTGCCCGAAGCTCGTATCAGAAATGGATATACGCAACGGGGGCGGACGACACAAGCTGCCCTTTCTCCTTCCAATTCTTTGCTTGTTTGATCAGTAATATATACGTGAAGCATGGCAGCGAAATTGCGAATGTTGAAAAAACCCGATATTGTTTTGATGGGGCTCAAGCGGGATACGTCGCTCACGCGCTTGCCAGACGACTTGCAGTCATGTGTCGAATGTACAACGATCTCGGAAGTGTCACGCGAGATAAACTGGAAGGAAATTTGAATAGCCTTGACTTTGATGAATTCCATCATCCGAATATCCTGAGTGCTGCCAAGAATGCAAGACAAGAACAATATGGCACAAATCCCGAAAGAAGAAAAAAGGACGACCTAATGGCCATTGCCGAGTTTGAGCGCTCAGGTGTTGATTTGGCGATGAAGAAATTGGGACAGGTTGTTCAAGATAAGCAAGTTATGGAAAAGCTGAAAGTTTTTGTTGATGTGACGGATACTTTCGGGCTTTTATATGTGAAAAAAGACATCGCAAGCTCAAGGATCAAATAGTTAGGATTTACATATATCTATGAATTTCTCTACAATCTGGCAAACTATTCCTACCATCGCGATAGCCCTTTCTTGGAAAATTCATCCGCGAAACCCCCTCCGTTTTCAGGCGCAGTTATATGGGACGAAATATACTATGAGGAGCGCTATCAAGGTTCAGCGAAAGAATATGAAGCAGTGTGTGAATGAACCTCGACAATGACCTTCTTCTCCCTCCGTGATCTCAAATTTAGAAATTCGCAACGGAGTGCCGATTGTTACCGCCACTTATTCATGAAGCAGTTGCCTACAAATCTGTCACTTTATTTGATCTGTAGACCCCTTACGTTTTGCAACTAAAATAGGAAAACGGATGTATTGGTGAGCTTCCATGCTATGAGAATAATGAAAGACTGTCTCGTGTTGAGGTCATTGGGTAGAAGTCAAAATTACCATTTTTGGAAGACGAATGTTCCAGCAAGGCAAACACTGGGGAGTATCGCACCTCCAAGAATTTCTTGAATCGCTTCCATATCATCTAGGGTGTGAGATGTGCAACTGTGCGGTTCCTGGTCGCAGGCATAAAACATGCATCCAGAAGTAACATGAAGCGCATATTGCATTATCAGGGGTTGAACAATACCCGCCCATATATTTCACATAGAGACGGAAGGAATATGGGACCCATCCACGCCATCCTAGTACCACCAACAAGTACGAACAAGACATGTTCTCATCTGAAATGGATAAAGCTCCACCAATAGGACGTAAGGCCTTGCCGCCAAAGTTTGTGATTTGTATTTACTGGGCGCAGTAGTAGCAAGGACGGCCAGTGCTTAGGTAGGTATGTTTTGACCCACAGCGAACTGTGCCGCATGCCCCGCACGCATTTCCCTTTGTTTTTCGGGTATCAACAGATGCGCTAATCAAATCCTCCTTACACCTTCTATTTCTTCCTCGCTTTCAAAATCCTAGCCCACATTTTCTTGGCTTCATCGTTTATGCACTCCCTGCAATGATGCCACCAAAACCGTTGAGGTGCGAGGCGACGCGCCGTGCAGACGGGTAATATCGCAGTACCAGCAATGTGATTTTTCTAGCTTGATTAGGCAGACTTTTTCTTTCAGTGAGGAGTCTTGGAATACACAGCCTAGAAGAAGGCAACCTAGATCAAGAGAAAAGGCGAGGTGAAGCATAGGGCCTGAGACTTGATCAATTCCGTCTCTCTTGCGTCTGCACCAATCACATAGATTGGTAATTTCCCAGAGCCTACATCTCCCAAGATGCCGAGGAAAGTCGAAGTGCGCGGTTTAATTGCCCTAATTTTTCATGTCCATGCCTTGTAGAAATACTTCTTGAAGTTGGCAGACTAGATGGATTAATCCAGTGAGGTAGCGGTTATGGGGTGAATAGAGTCCGCTATGCATTTCAAGCAGATGGCAATCCCTGCACGTACACAGCATGCATTTAGGGTCCACCTCAGCCCGAGACCAAATTACTGCGAGTAAGACAGGCCCGGTCAGGCTTCCTTGATCCCAGCCCGGGCTTGATGAGAACTTTCGGAGTTTGATCGTCAAATGAATAAAATAGCTCGGCTCAATATCACCGTTAGCTCAATACTGGTACCACCAGTGACGAGTTGCTTGAAACTATATACCTCCGGGTATCCGGACATCGAGGTTTGACTCAACTATAACGTTCAAAACTCAAAATCATGGCCACAACTACACTCGATGACTTCCATACCCTATCTTCGATTACCCGGGTCTCTCTCCGTAGCATTCAAAGTCTGTTTCCTGACATTGCCATAGCTAAAGCTGCTCCTATTCTTCGAACCTTCTTTGCTGCATCTCTTTTCCTGGCATTTTTGTATACTATAAACCGTCAATTTTCTTACGACGATGGATTACCTCTTGTGAATCGATCATTTTCTCTCGAACCACGAATTTTCTCCCGGTGGCGCTGGGCGTTCCGTTCCGACAAGATTCTGAATGAAGCATATGAGAAGGTAAGGCTGGGTATTTCATGTGGGGAAACATAAGGTTAATCGGTAATAGTACAAAGGACGCCCTTATCGCCTAGCTCGTGGGGATGCAGACATCATTGTTCTTCCAGACGATATGATAGGAGAGCTCAATAAGCTTCCCCAAAGCGCAATTAGCTCGAGAAAGTCTCATTCCTCATCCCTGACTGGCTATTTAAATGGCATGGATGTGGTCAAGGAGACAAACCACCACGTCAAACTGCTCCTCGCCCGTGTCACGCCTGCTCTTCCTACCTTGTTACCGTCAATAAAGTCACGAATTGAGCATACCATCGCGGAAACGCTCCCACAAGACAGAGATTCATGGACTACTATTCGACCCATTAACATTATTGTACACTGCATTAGCCAAGCCGTCACATTGACTACCTTTGGTCCTCCAATATGTGACAATGCGGAACTCATCCGTCTGTGTCATGAGCACGCCCTAAATAGTATAAAGTCCTTCTATTCGGAAGTAGCAACTACTGACAAGTCTGGCTAGTTTTCTCAATTATGTTCGTGATGCGCCTCGTTCCACGCTTCTTACAGCCATTACTGGTTTGGATGACGCCTTTCAAGTGGCGACTTGAGCGGAGCTGGAGAACACTCGAAAACTTCGTCATACCAGAGGTTGAATTTCGCAAGGAAGACGTGTCGACACGCTGCAAGAACCCTGATTTAATATCCTGGATGATTGCCGAGGCGAAGAGCGAAGAAGAGAAAGAAGGCGTTTTACTGACTCGCTTGGTGGGCTCTGTTATTGCAGGGGGCACCTACAGCTCCGCGGCATTTATTACTGGTGTTATTGCCGACCTTGTTGCACACCCACAATTTCTGGCGGAGATTCGCGCTGAGATAAAAGATACACACGAGCGTTGTGGTGGGAAGTGGGATATCGCAGCATTCAATTCTCTTGATAAGCTTGATTCAGCTATGAAAGAGACGTCCCGCCTTGCCCCAGGAAGCATGCTTGTGTATTCTCGGTACATCGAGGAGCCAATCATGCTCTCTACAGGGCTGTACCTCAAACCCGGACAGTTTATCACCACATCGGGTCATAGTGTTGCCATGGATCCTGACATTTTCCCAAATCCACGCGTTTATAACGCGCTTCGAGCTTATGAAGAGAGCCTTTCTGAGCACCGTGCTCAACCGTTCCGCAGCGTTGATAGCAAAGACCACCGATGGGGCGCGGGCCGGTGGGCGTGCCCCGGGCGCTCTATTGCCAGTCTGGCCAGCAAAGTGATCCTGGTCAAGTTGCTGGACGAATACGAGTTTTCTTTTGCACCAGACCAGCAAGGTGTGGCGACCAGGCCGGCTACGCAGATCATGCACGAATTCGTTTTCATGAGTCCTAATGCCGGCATGTTAATTCGTCGGCAGAAGCAAAGCTGTGGAATTTCCTATTGATTAGCTGGGTCTAGGTGTTTCTTGGTCGGCTTGATCTCCAAGTCGGAAAAGAATTTGTCTCGGTGGTGCAACGCTATTCACGTATGATACTGAGCCTCTGTGTCTAAGTTTATAACTATGCCCCTACCTTAATGTATGCAATGCCATGCTAGATTAACACGCTGGATGAAAAAATTAGTTTGCCTGTTGTTTCTTTCGCTGTTTTGATGATATCAGCATAAAAGTTCAGACTTGCATGTACCCTTGATAAAAGATCAGAACTGTGGCGGCTCTGATTTAGAAGGTGGGACCGTGTGGAGGTAGCTCAGTGCGTAGTTATCCCTACCAACCATCAGGAATTTTTGGACATATAGCGGCAGTGGTCCCTGAAAGAACTTCAACTAACAGCTTCACCCATGGAAACACAAAACGCGGGTATCTAGTCTAAACGTTCGCGCTCGGGCTTCATGCAACCGGCGTCTATGTAAAGAGAGTAAGATGTTTTGTATCTGCCTAACGCTCCTGAACGCTTTCCCACTTCAAACATTTTTACACTGCTTTGGCATTCTCAATTATTCAGTAGAAGTGTTTGTATTTGCTATAGAGAAGAATTCGCCATGTTTCTCTCATGCGACTATCCAAGAATAGGTCAAGAACATAGCATATGTATCTCAATACGAATGAAATAACATCACAATTTCGCTCAAGCTCCAGTTTTGGCTTCTGCGCCGTTCTCAATGCTCCTTCCATCCTCTTTCATTTCCGCTTTTTTCACTGATGTCCATCTACAAAGCGCCACCAGTGCAAATGAAATCACTGGCGCAGCAGCAGGTATATACTAATGGACTGTCAGTTCTAAATGCGAAGTTGGGGTATAAGGAGAACCTACAAAAACTTGGGTTATGGCGCGACTATATGTTCCTAATATGACTGCCAAATCTGCAGTACCGATAACCTCTCTTACTCGCGTGGCGCCAACTGAAATGATCTTTTGAGCTATTTCAGTGTCCACAGCCCTCGAAAGATGATAATTGAGTCTGTCCTCAAAGACAGCTTGGCCAATTCCGAGGAATATTGCACAACTTGTTGACATGATCGTCAAAAGATTGGTGGCACCTAAAGGAACAAGATCTTTTGGTAGAGATGCTTGCATACCAAGGTGGGCCTAGAAGCAACGATTAGTCCCAATCTGAGAAAAAGCATACCAAAAAGACATACCAGGTTGCTTGCGAGTGAATAGCCGATTCCACCAAATATTTGATAACCAATCCACTTGGCTTGTGATATCCCAGGATAGATGCTTGTTAGTAGGCCTGCTCCGATACACACCATCGCTTCTGCGAACAACAGAAAAGGATTCCATACTCCAAGCTGCATAACTATACCTGCACCGATGAATGATGCGAGTACATCCGAAATAACGGTGGGAAGATAATGGATGCCAGATCTAGTTGGGGACACGCCTTGTACAACTTGAAACCAAATAGGAAGCCAGTAAACTATTATTTGGAATGGTCCGTTGACAAAAAAGCTGCTGGTACATATAAGCCACACGTTACGATTATCGAATAGCTGTGGCGGGATAAGAGCGTTGTCCTGCATATAAATCTGCCAGCCAATAAACAGTATCAGGACCAGCCCAAATCCAATAAACAGGCCAATGATGGTGGATGATTTCCAAGGGTGCTCAACGCCTCCCCATTGAATGGCAAGGAGGAGCATAGTAATTGCGGCTGCGAATAAGGCAAACCCAATGCCATCAAGACCTCTCAATTTATCAGTTAATGAGGCATTCTCCGTCTCCGCAGGCTTGACGTTAAATACGAGGAAGAAGATCAAAGCCGCGAATCCGCCAATGGGGAGATTGATGAAGAAGCACCAACGCCAGGTGGCATGTTGGGTAAGGCCGCCGCCCAGAACGGGGCCGACGATACTGGCGATGGCAAAAGTCGAGCTCATAGTTCCTGTATATATGGCTCTTTTGTGTAGCGGGATAATAGTGGTCAAGAGCACGAAACCCCCAGCGAACACGCCAGACGCACCGAACCCAGCAACAGCGCGGCCCGCTATAAGTGACCTCGATGAAGGGGCAAGACCGCATACGAGACTTCCAATTTCGAATATTGCCAAGTAAATCAAATAATTGAGTTTCTTGGGGAACAGCGTATATGTTTTTCCAGCCAGCGGCTGGGAGGCACAAAGAGTCATATAAAATGCCGAACCATACCAGCCAACGTGGTTGAGTGAATCAAACCTCGATGTGATGACTGGAACTGCGGTTGCGATGATATTGAAATCCTACTGTCGTTAGCTTCATATCTTATTGTTTACTGGAGGAGTGGCGTATAGTTCAGCCAAACAAACATACCAAACCGACCAAGAATGTGCAAAGACATATTCCAGTATGAATAAGAAGTAGCTTTGTTCCAGTAACTTCGTTTTGAGGATCGATTGAAGAATCTAGTAGATTTTTTTCGACGCTATTGTCGACCAGGTCCACGGGCGTGGTCACACGGGCAGGTGCAGATGCATCAGGCTTTGCGATACCAGAGTCGGTACTGATATGAGCCATAGTGGCATGCTCCAAGAGAAGTGATGGTGTCAAGTCTGAATTGTGAACGGAAAATGAGTTTGAGAAGTTTTTGTTAGAGCTGGATCCCTAGGTCAGGGACGGTAATGTCAATGCCGACCAAAAATTGCAAATGATAATAATGATCAAAACAAAACCTTGGCACAGCTGGACGTATGCAGCTTTGAACATCAGTCATTGCTGTGCCACATTCGATATTCTGGCGACTGGGCTGTTTAGCCGGTATGCGTCAGAAAGTGGAACGCTGCAGGCTTTCATTGTGGGGCTGGGCAGCCGACAAAGTAGGTTGTACTTCGGACACCGATTCGAAATTAACTCAACCAACTCCATGGAGTCGTATCGTGCCGCCGTGCGTCTCATTAGTCCGAGTTTCAAGGCTCAGTCCTCCGAGACACAGGAAAGTTGCGGCCGACAAATAAGCTTCGCGCAGCGGGCCGAGCGTAGCGCCCCCGTTTATCGACCCTGCCAACTAACTAGTCGACTCTCGGATGAACCGCGTTATTTCTGCCGATATAGGCGCCTAGACAGGGTGTGCACTTCCTAATGCACCGTATCTCGTTTAAATGAGGGGCCAACTTGGGGTGCACACAGATAGACCAGGAAGAGGAAGGCAGAACAGGGATTGGGCCGAGAGAGGCTCAAGAGGGCACAATGCGGCCGCCCATGACAGTCACAACACAGAAAAGCACATGCAGGCTGCATGAAATTGGTACCCTCTCCAGTTCGGCGGCAATCCCGCTTGCCGCCCGCACAAGCACGTTTGCCGTTTTCATTCTAGTATCTACTTCCAAAAATGGCTCACTTCTCGTGGCATAATGATGGAACAAGGGACAATCAGGCCTTTCCAAGATCTCCTAGCCCAACGAACTGTCTTTGAATGCATTGTCTTGCGTAGGATTGGTGGGTAACACAGAGAAGCACAATATAGTCCGTTTTTTCGGCATATGAAGACCTGAGGAAAAATGATGTTAGAGTGATAGAATGATTGAAGTTGTTATTTAATCTTTATCTTTAGTGGAACTTCGCGTCTAGTCTCTCCAACTTGCTGCATTTGCTCTTATCCACAACAATTGCCACCACTTATCATGTACGAAACGCGAATGCTCCCATTCATGGCATACGCAACCTATCTGGTGCCATCGTGGATGTATTTCGAGTCTTTGGCGTCTTACTTCCATGGCCTCCTTGTTCTGTCATTCACCATTTATTTGTATACAGTCTCGAGGACTCAAAAATCTACGAAGAAAACGGAGGCGGCCTTGTCTTTGGGGAATTGGTCCGTTTGGATGCCTCGAACATTGCACAACGCCATGTACGGGTTCAAAGCATCAATGTTATTGGAACATGGCTACAAAAAAGTACGGGCTGACGATTAAACAATGCGACGGTAGTGCTGACACAAAGTTAGTTCAAGAATAAAGCTTTCCAGCTTATTCGAAACGATGGGAACATAATTATACTCCCTCACTCCCTCCTCGAGCAGCTTTCGTCCTTGCCCGGTACTATTGCCTCACCGCACGGTGCACTTGAACAAGATCTTCTTGGACCTCATACAGGCTTGAACCTCATCTTGGAGAGTAGACTACACCACTCAATCGTCCAAAGGAAGTTGACCCCAAGGCTACCCTTGATGTCACCGAGACTGGAAGAGGAGCTCGTTGCTGCCATCAACAATCATTTCCCTGACGGCGTGGTTAAGGGATCACAAGAGTGGACTACTTTCCAGCCTTACCAGATCCTGGCAAAGATATCAGCACAAGTATCGGCAAGAGCTCTGGTAGGACCCCGGTTATGTCAGAACGATGCGTGGTTGGATGTTTCAGTGAACTATACGGAAAGCTGTAGGTGCTTCTCTTTTGAATCTTAAAGGCAACTTTACCGCTTGACAGCTAGTTGACGAACTATAAGTATTCCGCACCATTATCGTTCTTCGATTTTTCCCAGCATGGATGCACTCCCTCTTGCGTTACTTACTCCCGTCGTACTGGAATGGCGTGAGATATGTTCGCACTGCCAAGCATGTCCTTGGGCCCATAATTCAAGAGCTGGTGGAGAAAAACAATCGCGGCGAATGGACCTCAGCTGAAGTTGATGAGCCTAGTGTTTTGCATTGGCTTGTAGATACAGCTAAAGGCCGTGATAGGAATGCCGAAACGCTAGCTCACGTCGAAGTCCTTCTCGCGTTAGCCAGCGTCCACACCACCCTTCTTCGTATGGTGAATGTGCTTTATGATGTCACAGCCAATTACGGCTACATACAGGAGCTGCGCGACGAGATCCAGGAAACTTTCGAGGCTGAAGATGGTAAATGGACATACGCAGCCTATGCACGCCTCGAGAAGCTCGACTCAGTGCTGCGCGAAAGCCAGCGTATGAGCCCGCCAACAATTCTTGGGCTCAAGAGACTTTTTAAACAGAGCTTCACATTCGAGGACGGAACTCATATCCCACAAGGTATGTATGTTACAATGCCTATCTACGCCATAGAGAATGATGCTCGCATCACCCCTAATCCCAATGTCTTCGACGGCTTGAGACACTATCGATTGCGCCACATGAACGATAGCAAGGGATGCAATCCTTCGAAAACTGCCACCAAGCGGGAAGAGTATCAATTCTCATCACCAGAGCCAACGGCATTGAATTTTGGTTATGGTAAGACGGCATGCCCTGGGCGATACTTTGCTGGGTTAGTCATAAAGATGGTTTTTGTTAAGCTTTTGATCGAATACGATTTTCGCTTCAGGAATGGTGGAGGAAGACCGCGGAACATTCAGGTACACGAGTTTTTGTTTTGTTGGCCATGGCATAAGATGGAGATGAAGAAAAGAGATCATGCGACGTGCCCGTTCTAGATCGTGCAAGGTACCAAATATTGTGAAAGGAAACTTCCAACAAGCTCATTCTACATAGGTTTTCTAGCAATGATAATCTTGAAGTTGTCCACAGAGGCGATACCTTTCGCATTGTCTGATGCCAGATCGTCAAAATAGTTGGCCTTGAATGTATCAACCGTTTCACTCATGCCACGTGGAATATCCAATAGTGCAATCAAATGTAACTCATGCATCTGCGTTAGTAAACTCGCCCTCGTTTCGATTCTTTCCTCTACAACTACGTCCAGCCCCTCAGCGGCCATGACTGGAGCGATGGAATTGATCCAGCTACGCAAATCAGATGAAAGCGATAAAAGCGATACTTGATAGTAGCAGGGATGCTCACCGAAAATTGTAGTTTGGGAATGGATTCTTTTCCAGTTCGATAAGGGCTTCAACAGCGGACGTATCTTGGTCCTTTGAGGCGGTAATTGGCTTGAGACCAGTCTTGTCATGCTCAATCCATTGTATATATCCGCCTGGTTCTATTTTTCCAATCAGGATGATGTTCATGGGGTCTAAGAGTAGTGATAGACTGACTTAGCAGACTGATGGCGCTCTTTACCATGGAGCGAATGTTTTCCTCATCCAGCATGATGAATAAACGGAAATGCACTACGTCAAACGTCTCCAGCAGGGTGCTAGGGAATTTGCTGCAAATATCCTGCCTGTGCAGAGTCACATTGGGTGGTAACCATGGTGTAGGTGGGAAGAATTTGTTTGAGATATCAAAGGCATGAACGTCAGCCTCGAAGCTCTGGTCTTCAGCAACATCGATAGCCCACACACTGACCGCAATTAGCTGAGAAAAGAATACACGAATGATATTGAGGGCCACTACGCTGTCTGAGAACCCATGTCAGCAATTCGGACCGACTTTTTACCCTGAATTCCCGTATTGGGATGCAATGTCCACCCCGTGAGTTGTTTCAAAAAATAATGAGTGTAGTTCATTCTAACGCCGTTAGCCTTGATATGCGACTAGGATACGATTATACTAGAGGTGCACTGCTGTTTTCTTACTTGGCTGCAGAGATGAAATTTGTTCCCGCCTTGTATTGCTCAATGGGCGACATAATGTCCTCTCGTTTCTATTATTCTCTTGGAAACCTGATTGGGTTGTTGAGGCGAGATGATAGATCGCGAACAAATCAGAGATTGCGCAGTCGATAGCTGAATTACCCTTGGATGCTGTGGATCAACGTCCCGAAGGTGTGTGATATGTAGAAGAAAGTCGAAAACAGTAAATTCTCGGGACGTAACCCAGAAATGCAACGTTTGACAAACTCAGTTATGAGGCCGACAAATACGCGCGCGTAAATCTTTGTTGTAGTCTACTTGTATGCTGATCGTGAACCGGCATTAGTGATTGCTTTTCGATGTGTGAGGCCTAGACTAGGCATCTATCCATGTGGATCTGCCTCGGAAAACGTCACATTGTATGGGGGTGGGTGGGGTACTCGGGGTTTCCGATTGGACCGAATCCCAATGCCGCCTCATATTAAATGAATGGACCTCTGTTCGTCTGACGACCTACCTGTTAGGAATTCCCCATATGCCGTCACCAGACACACGAATATTCTTTGGTACCGCTCATACGTCAGCTTGGCATTCGTATCTCGGCCTCCGAAGAGACCTAGAGATGCAAAATTCGGGCAGGCAAATCTGCATGGTGTTGATGAAAGCACATTAATTAAAAGAAGCCCCCGCTCCCCCCATGAAAGAAGGATCAAACAATAGGCAACACCGGTATTGCCCAGGATGCAGACCAGAGTCTGAGTGGTTCAGGTGGAATGGCAACGGAATACATCACGGCAAGAGAAAGCAGCGCTACGCCGCAGGCAATCCCGCCTTGGCATGATGCAACCATGGCCTGAGAATAGGCAGTCAAGTTTATGCACAGAAGCGGGTTGCAAACACATGTGGACCAGAGCTCTACCTTCCCAATGAATTGATAAGCGCTGCAACTTTGGTTTCTGTTCCACCTCCGACCTAGGGGCGCTCACAAGCAGGGTATCGCCACTAGTTAGATCAATCCTTCGAGCTTTGGGTGCCGAGGAGCTGGCACTATAACCGCAGTCTGAAAAAGAACACCTAGCATGCGATATCTGCCGTATCCGAGGTGGGTTCAACGTGCATCAATTTGACTCAGTTGTATCATCGTAGTGTGTGCTGCTCCTTGCTTATCTAAGAACTTCAGTTCACTATTTTTTACACACGTAACATTGGATAACTAACTAACCAATCAACTCCGATACGTAAAAGCACTACTCAACCCCCCCCCCCCCCCCCCCCCCGATTGTATAGCTTCGCACGCACATAAATTAGCAGTTTATATCTAAAAGTCTTCAGCGGTAATATTGTTTTAAATGCCTAGTGGGAGGCTAGTTGTTTGTGCTAGAAGATAATAACACAAGTACTATCAATGCAATAAATTAAACTGGCACGCAAACTTAACATGCTGATTTGAAAGTGATCACTATTAAAAAACCACCAATTCGAAAACAATATCAGCCAACTTCATATTGAAACAGAATAACTACTAACATGAAACATGTGGTACAATCTCAATAGGTATAGACCCCTTCATACCGACAGTCAAGTAGACTTCGATATCGTCTTCTAGCCGGCGCATAGCCCTCTCTCTCACAGCCATCCACGCCTTATCTGCATCTCCTTTGTGATCAATCAGAGTTTTCTCATCTACTACAAGCCTAATTGAATTTTTTTTCAGAAGCGTTGCCACAGCAGCTATGATCGAGACTTGTGCAAAACGTCGGCCTGGGCATTTTCGATATCCAGCCGCAAATGGCCAAAACGACTCTTCCCTAGCCCGGTTGACTTCCTCTAACCATCTTCTTGGCTCAAAATCAATCGCATGGGAATTATGGAGTTGCTGTCGATACTCCTCAGTAACCTTTGCTTTCGGCCAGGTATTTGGGTTCTGGGTTGCTGCCGAAAAGTTGACGATACAAGTGGTGTTGGAGGGGATCATGTGTTGCTTTCCGGAAGAATCTGCTATCTTTGTGGGCGCGATCGTCTTGCGGATTCCAATCTCAATAACGCAGTATAAGCGAAGGACCTCTTTCAAAACGGCCCCAAGAATCCCTTGAGACAGTCTAGGATAGTCATCCTCGTAACTCCATTGATCACTAGACCGATTACCCATCACTTCTTCTAGCTGGGCCTGAATATCCTTTTGGTATTCCGGATAAACCGCAAGTAGAAGGATGGTGAACCCGAGTGTGTTTCCTGTCGTTTCATGGCCTGCCATGAGAGTGACAAATATATTTCCCAGAACGCTCTCCTTCGCAAGTGAGCTGGATGGAGCATTCTGAAGATTAGAATCGGGTAACCCAGCCAGGACGATAGACTCTAGAAGGCTTTTTCTACGACGAGCCATGATATCTTCCGATTTTTGGATTGTCCTAGATCTCATGGACTCCATGTAGAAAGTTAGGTCGGTCAATGCCTGTCCCACCTCTTGCAATCCGTTTATGGGGAGACGGAGCAAGACACGCGGGGTGATGAGTATTAATCCAAGCCGGGATACAACTGTGGAAAGAGCGTTTGGAAAGCTCATTCGATCGCTATTCATCTTCTGGTTTGATTGTTGTTTGGATTCTTCGTTCCATTGCATCCTTTGATTAAAAAGAACGCCAGAGAGAATATGCAAGACAAGTCTTATAGCCCAGTAGTGAATATTTGATACTCTGTGGTCATCGTTGCCTTCTTTCCAATGTTTGATCAGTCCCTTAGTCTGGAATATTGCTTCTTCCCAGACTAACTCGTATGTGGAGGGGTTAAAGCCGTTAGTAACAGCTCTTCGATGATTCTTCCACTCCTGTCCTTCGACCGTGGAAATTGTTGGACCCCAAATGTCCAAGTACTCCAAAGATTTTACTGGGGTTTGCACTGAAGGTAAAGAATAGATTTGCTTGGCAATTTTATTGTCGCACGTCCAGAGTGTGTTGCCACTGGGAGACGCCAACAGTAGTGTGTCGCTCCCTGCTTGTGCAAATGGTCTATGGCCGACATGCCATAACTTCCATAATCTTGCAAAGCTTGGGATATCATTCAGCATCTTTTCGACGACCCATATCGATAGAGTACTTACAGAACCCACGGCTGTGTCCAAGAATTCGGAAGCTTCTCGAAGTACGGGGCTACCCATTCTTGTATTGCAAGCCACCATATGTCATCGACACGAACGCTTAACGAAATCAGCATCTATTACCAGCTCCACAAAAGATCTTCCGCGTAACATACGGAGAATAGAAGGTCGGGAAATCCGCTGATTTTGCGACCTTGAAGTTCTTCTGCCAGGCCAACAAAACTCGGGCAGCCAGGATTGCGGTACAGGTAATCGCGCTCACGACCAGATACAACATGGTAAAAGTATTTCAGGCTGCAATATGAAAATTGGAGTATAGACACGGGGTAACAACGTTTTATCTTCAAGCTTAATTATCAGGATCGAGATTCGGAGTTTAATAGGTAGGGAGACGAGGATGCGGTAAGAAAGGACTTTCGCGACCACCTGCTGTCGACAATGATACGTTCTTGCTTACCCCACTTCCTTCGCCGCTGACACGAATGAAATCTGATACGCCGTCTCACCCACCCACTGCGCCATTTTTTTCTGCTAACGAGTGAGGTTACATGAAGAAGGCACATGAACCTAGATTCTTTCGCGCGAAACCGCTGGGTTTTGCTGGTAACGTGCGTTGATGATTCACGAAAAAAAAAAAAAAAAACAGAATCTCATGCAAAATTGGTGTATTCCAAATCAAGGTTAGCTCGTAAGTAGAGGCGTCAGCGTGTAAGTACGCGCCACCGTATAAATACGTGCATGTACACACCAACAACCCATGATAATTCTCGTAACTTACCATAAGACACTATGGCTGCCCCTCCTACAGAACCGCCTGTTTACCCTCTGAAGCGCAACACGCTGGCTTCAACGAGGTAGATGATCAAGTCCTAAAGCATCTCTTCACCTGTACTTACATGCATGTGCACAGACTGAACTACAACCATTTTTGGATGAAAGCGTTGACTGGGTATCTTTTGCATCCGAGTATTCCTACGGAAAAGGAAAATCTGCGCGTTGTGGATGTCGGTGCAGGAACAGGGTAAGACCTAGTCTGATGGGGTGTATAAATATTTCATTGATCTAAGTTTGAACAGAATTTGGATCTCTGAACTCGCTGGAACGCTTCCCAACGCTAATTTTGATGCTGTTGATGTATCTGCTGACCAATTTCCGCCAACTTCTATTCGACCGCCGAATGTCTCTTGGTGGACTCACGACTGCTTCCAGCCATTCCCCGCAGAGTATCTGGGCAAATTCGATGTTGTAAATGTGCGCTTTTGGACGTGTATCATCAACGACGATAGATCAGATGCATTGTTTCAGAATGTCATCACGCTTTTGAGTATAGTCACCCGCAACTGAAAATAGATATAATATCTAACACTCACTTCTAGAGCCTGGGGGCTATCTCTCTTGGTTTGAGCCTTTACCAGATAGTGCAGAGGTCCATGCTCCTCCTGGATATGGTCCAACGCCGGCTTGCGATCAGCTTGCGGACAGCTGGAGAAAGCCAACAGCATCCAGCTCCTACGAGTATGCATGGTGTACTATCTTTTCATTCAGAACTTCTGCTAATAGACCATAGTTGGGTTAACAATCTCCCGCAAACATTCGAACGAAACGGTATACCAGTCACCGCTGAGGATAAGTACCAGAATCCGAAATATCTCTGGCCTGTTCAAGCGCAAAGTGAAAATCTCGGTCTTTCTGAATACGCATATAGTAGTCCTTCCGTGGCAGATTTCCAGGAAGCTCTTGCGAAGGAACATGCGGCTGGGGTATTTGTGCATGTAACATGGACATGCGTTGTAGGACGCAAACTGGAGGCTTCCTGAGCTTCATATTACCAAGTAGCTTCACAGTGTCGTATTGAAATTGTACGGAAAATCGACTAATTTTATGATACTTTTATTACATCCGTGCAACACCATTTTACCACCCATATCAGGATCGGCATTTGACATCGGGGGGTGCAGATAGCTAGTCTTAGTCATTATATTGATCCCCTGCCATAGTAACACAGTGTCGGGTTCCATTCAAGGGCAGGGTACCCTTGCCAAAGTATGGATAAATGTGTGTTTCCAAGCATAACCCTGTTCTTCGGCGACTAAGGACTTTGGCGTGAATTTATCCACGGTGAATACTTCCAGTCAACGATAAGACCGTAACCACCGTATGAAATCCTGGTAGGAGGATACATCCAATTGAATCCACTCCGTTGACGGGCCGTCTTCAAGGCGTCTCGTGGACTGTGCCACACCACCGGGACTCATTTTGGGAAAGGATGTGCGGGAAATGTCTTAATTTACGGGGTTTGCCTATGTAGTTGGGTTGATGTAGAACGCCTTACCGTATCCTGAAGTTGGCTGCGTGTAACGGAACGAGCTTAGCTTGCGGGCGGGCCGCTCCCGAGGCAACGTGTTGGCAGCGAACTTAACTTTGTTCATATATTGGTAGCGCCAGGAGTTCAACCTTCCCAATCGTTATCCAATATACTCTGTTGCTACTCTGTTTTTTGTACAGCGTGCCGAAACCATCATGGCTAGTAAAGCGGTACCCTCCGTCGTCAGCACAAGTCTTATCGTTGTCAGCGCGGTATTTCCAGCTCTCAGTCTACTCGGTGTTGTTCTGAGATGGTCTGCAAGACGGAAGGTCAAAAGTGGATGGCAAATCGATGATTGGGTGATCGTCGTGACTTGGGTACGATATTCGATGTCGCTTTTATATTTACTGGCACCGGCTAACATAGAAAGTTCATCACGTTTGGTATATCTATTGACATTTGGGCTCTTACTCCTCATATTGGTATTAACTTCGCGAAACAACCGATTACGTCGTCAACTATCTCTTCCGCCAAATGTGTATGGAGCACAACGCTATTGATGAATGTGGCTCTCGCTGTTGTTAAAATATCGGTGTTGCTTTTTTATAAGCGGATATTTGTTACACCCAGATTCGCTATTGTATGTTGGATTGCTATTGCCTTGGTTGGTAGCTGGGGGATCATCACCACCATTGTGAGTAGCCTGTCACACGCTGCGTCGATAACTATTACGGCAGTATAAGCAATTGCTAATAGCTATGATTCACAGCTACATGTTGTGCAATCAAATCCAATATCATCCAACTGGAATGGTTTCGGTACATTTCGATTCGATCCTGCGGCTTTCAGCAAAGCGCGTGCAGGGAGCTCTTTCGCCTTAGACATTGTCATCTTACTCTTGCCAATCGAAAAGATTGTACATCTTCATATGTCGCCAAGGAAGAAGATGACAGTGGCGCTCATATTCGCCATGGGTGGGTTTTGTTGCATAGCGGCAGCCGTTCGCCTTGCACTAGTAGTTCAGACTATTGACGATGGCGCTGCAACGAAAACCGCAGGCTACACACGCATTTGTAAGTTTATGCTATTATCTTGTGCAGGTCTCCATAGCTAAAGACTTCAAATTAGCTCGCACGAGTCGAACTGTCTTGTGGGGGGTCATCGAACCGAACTGTAGCATTATAGCTGCGTGTCTTCCATGCTATGGACCAGTCTTTCGCGGTCGAGCGCCCGAATCCATCATTCGATCTGTTCGATCTGTTCTTTCTCTTGCGAGTCTCGGTTCAAACCACAGTCGGAACTCGCAGCGGAGCAATAGATCCAAGATATACAATCAGGGGCTTGGAAACCAATCTGTGCCACCAAAAAGCAACGCGAAAGAGGCCACCGAAAGCGAGATAGAGCTGAGGGATCTTGGGGATCTTGGGAGGACTGATGAGAGACCTAGTCGATCACTGGAGGATTGGGAGGAGAGCGGAAATGAAGCCCACGTGGAACACACCGATCGCATTGCTTAGTAGACATCCTGGGGGGATTCCAGTTCCCCCTTCCAACTGGATTATCTTTGCGCCTCGGCTCAATGTATATCTCCCAACCAAACATCTGTACTTCCTTAGGTAGAGTATTGTGATACCTAACCACAAAATTTTAAAACTCCGCTTAAGAAAGTCTGTCTAGTTTAAGATAGGCCGAAGAGAAAAAAAAACTGCCATGACATTCTGCCCAACAATCGATGCCAACGAGAGAGTACAGGAAATCGTGCCTGCACTTTTACAATGTTCTCTACAATTCACACAGGCGATGCATCGTGCGAGGTCAAAGGTTGCGATATCAGCCCCCAATTTTCTAGGAACCCCTCTTCTGGTTTCAATTTACTCCAGTAAATTTACTCCATAAATGCATTATGATAAGGTGGTGCCACCAACAGATATAGTACTAACGGCGCTCCGTTGCCAACAATCTCGTACCGGTCATATTGCTCAGGCTGATTGGGAGCTATCGGAGTTTTCCTTGGACATTTTAATCGTTTTTTTTTTTTTTTTCTTTTTTTTTTCCAATTTTTTTTTAACCTCCGCTGTATATTTCGTGGTGTGAGCAAAAAAGCCTAGACATTATGCGTTCATCAGGTGCTATTTGTTTTTGTTTTGATATAAACATCCAAAAATTTGTAAATCAAGTTTTGACAGTTTCGTAGTGTCCTATGCAGCTGCAGCGACATGAAAATCTCGCGAACTATTGGAAGGTGAGCGCTAATGCAGATTGAGAGGTTACGCATTTCGCAAGCATTACATATTACAGTGTGTATGACTGAGGCGTTGGCTTCCGAATTAAATAACGGGTCTTGATTAAAGCACCAATAATAGTTATAAAAGCAAGGGCCTATAGAGACGGGATGGAACACCTGCATTCATTAATTTTACTGTGGGTCTATATACATGTGTAACCAATGGGTTGGGAAAACCAGGACTCAGTGTGTGACTACCTTCGTCGCTTGGCAAATACAAACTAGTTAACTGCATAACTACGCCGCAATCTTCAAGCTCGGGCGTAGCTCACCTTTTTTTCAGGGTTTTTTTGCATTCCCCTTCACTTCCAGGTTTGAAATGCCATAAAGGGCTCACCGTTTTTAACCCTCACATCATTGCACGCCAAGACCCATGGACATAATGCTGATTCTGTCAGCGCTACATGTACCGCCCATTACTCTTATCACGTGCTAACCGCTTTGTGTCATGTGACACTTCTCTATCTTCTACGACCATGTAAGGGAGTAATCTAGTTAGGATATGTATTAGTGATACTTTCCTAGCGTATTAAATACTGCCAGCCCCAAAATTTCTTCAATTCCGGATGGATCCTGATCTCAATTGCTAGAAAGTATGTCCCGCGCTCTTGAAGAGAAACTGTAGACGAGGAAATCTTTGCATCTGTAATGGAATTCATCCCTGCTTAAGTGGGCCCTCCTATGAGACAACTTTTACATACATATGTACTTCGCCGATGGGTTGGTATCTCATCACGTGACCGTTCAGCAAAATCTTCGTACTTGAGAACATTTGAAACTCTACCTGACCCACGAAAACGTATCGCCTATGATTCATTCATGGTATCCTTGAATTTGACAAAGGAAAGGCCGGGCTATTAGCAAGGGAAACTTGCCAGATCCAGGATATAACGCTCCTACATTTGAATGTGACACCATTGTTTGTCCCTCTATTGGTATACGATGCGAAGGACGTTCCTAGGTGATCTTGCAACCTGTGTCAATACCGCCAGTGAAACTATCAATCTTTGCGATGGTTAAGCAAATTTTATGTTGGTATGCGAATGTTTGTAGCAACCTTGAGTATCAGAAAGGCCATACTGGTGCAGTGACGCGAGCCAGATCTAGAAAACTACAGATTTTGCTTCCGTCATCTGTCGACAGGAAATCAATACGTAAAGTCCAACCTAACCCTAACCGAAACCAACGTATATTGTGGGAGGGTTCTCCAACTGTCCCTATAAGAGCATCTAACTGGGTCGAAATGACTAGAGTACAGCTAGGCAACCATCGATAGTCTTCGTTTTAGCACAGCCCCGTTTTATCACTGATACTGATTATTTATAAAGACAACTTGTAATTCTTAAACTGGTAAAATCATTCTATTACGGCGAGGAACTGGGTGTTACGCAGGTTGATGTCTACTAATTTGGTACCCGTCTGAACACATGCCTCTCCCAGCCATCAATATTGTCAACCACCTCTTCTCTTTCCAGACGATAGTTTCCAATCTTGGGCAATATGACGGCCCACACGAGCCAGTATACACCTCCAGCGAGGATAATAGCAATACCCACAAGGCAGTGAAGATAGTAAGGCAAAGTCTCGTAAACACTGTCACCATCCTCTGGGGGCACAAACGGCGCCACAACGAGATAGATGTTGCTCAGAAGGAAGAAAACAGCGACGGGGAGGGTTGCACTGATAGGCGGATGCCAGTTCCATTTCGCGCGGTTGAGATACAGATGGATGAGAGCGCCGGCCACAAAGACGTTTACAATAGCAAGCGGGTACGAAATGACGTTGAGGATGAAGTTGTATGCGTCGCCAGGCGGAGGCGCGAGCATAATGATGACCGACACGAGCCAGTGCTCGAAGAGTCCAGCAAGCGGCGCGTTGAAGGGACGGTTACTAGCCCAGAGTCGAGAAAAGGGTAGAATTCCCTCGCGACCGAGCTCTTGTACCAACCGGCCCTGCGAGAAGATGACGCTCAGCACGTTACCAAATGCCGACAGGGCGACAAAGACGGATAGCGCGCGCTCAGCGGTGGGACCGAAGATGTTGCGGAAAAGCGAGGCCGCGACAAGTCGCTTGGAGGAGATGATCTCATCAGCGGGCACGGCGGCGAAGTAGGCAATGTTCACCAGCATGTATAGGATGGCGACCGAGGCCAGTGCAATGGGAGCCGCTTTTTTCAACGTCGAAACCGGGTTGCGTGTCTCGCTCAACGCGTAGTTAGCGTTGCTGTATCCAATGTAGCTCCATATAACGTTGTATAATGCTGTAACCACGCCGTACGCGCTACCAGTCGTGCCTTTGAAGGCGTTGTCGAAATTGTGGGGTTTCTCGATCCGAAGAGCACCACCTAGAGCAGCCCATCCAGATACAACAATGAGGAGGATGATTAGCAGTTTAATTACGCCCAATAGATTTTGCAGTCTGAGGCCCCATTTGAGCGCCGTGCCGTGAATGAGGAAGGCGGTAGTGATGCAAGCAAGGCCGACACCGCGCTGATTCCAGCGATTCACCTCGACATTGGCCGCATGGAGGATATACTCGCCAAACACGACCGAGTTGGAGCCCGCCCAGCCCAAGAGCACGACGTAGCCGGTGTAGAGCGCGGTAACGAGGAATTTGGGTCGACGGTACACGTATTCGAGGTAGTTCTTCTCGCCGCCGTTGCGGGGAATGGCGGTTCCAAACTCGAGATACACGGCCATACCGGCGGCGGCGATCAACATACCCGCGACCCAGATGAAGAGGGAGAGACCGACACTGCCTGAGAGCGAGAAGATGGCGCTCGGTGTGGCGAATATACCGGTTCCGATCATGCGGTTGAAAATGAGGAAGACGGCGGAGGTGACACCGATCTGACGCTTGGCCTGTTGAACGTGGTACAGAGAGCCATTGTCGATATCGGAGGCAGGAACCGAGTCGTCTTTGGTGTTGTTGGCGGAAGTAGCAGTATCCGCCTGTTTGGAGAAGAAGTGTGCCATGCTGGCGAGAAGGGAAGCGGACCTCACTGTAATGTGGGTATGGGACAAGGCGGCGATCTTCAGTTCTTATACTAACGAATCATTGTGCCAGGCGTCAGAAACCGCTTCACGTGTGCCTTTTTGAGTCTTGGAGAGTGCGCCATGTGGCACCACGATGGGCGCATAGCCTTTTGTGTCTGTCCCATCAATCTTCGGACAAGCCCGAATTGCGTGCTCGCAGTCAGCTCAACCATGGCAGGGTACACATAAGCTGCATTACTATAAAGAGAATTTTTTTTACCCAACACTTTGTATGCGTATGGTGTTTTGGGCGATCTGAGGACCGTGAATGGAATGTCGTGATTGATGAATTTTCATGTTGGTTTCCCCTTTTGGCGAACGTCATGCCGTTTGAGGCATGGTCGATTTGGCTCAGCGAAAACGCGATTTTGGGTGAGAAAAACGTAAACACTAGTTCCGCATACCACGAAAGTTATTTTCTTTTGCTATGTAACGATGTCCTGAAAATGCCTCAATCATCATTTTCCTCATGGGCAGAAGCGGTTTTCGCTGGCTATTGCATTTCTATCCACTCAGTAGCAGCTGAAAGATGAGCAAAAATTCACACTGTCAGCTTTCTTTGCTGCACCCTGGCTGTTTTGACGACTTCGGATTATGTTTAGCTACCGTATGTATACTCTACACGGAGCTACTATGACTCCGATTGGACAGTATTTGGTAGACGCTCTGCCCCACGTGGCTAGGCTTCGCGTGGTAAACATGCACCGGGTGCACAGCGGGCCATTGCATCAATTTATTTAGTATTCCAGCCACTTTTCAAACGGAGATCCCACCATTCCACAACCCCCATTACATTTTATAGTTTTTGCTCTCCGTGACATTTGTAGGGGTGTTTCGATCAGTCACACAGTACATGTGCGGATTTTCAAGAGCTCGATGCCGCTACCCGTTGTCTACAAAGCATTGATGGAATGGTAATCACGCCTTTCCACGCAGAAGGCCCTTCGTCGCCGTCATATTATGGGATCGCCCTAATAAGTGACGCGCTATAATATCAGATCTGATCTGCACCAATTGTTGTTGTTCGACCAAGATGCGGGTACGCCCGACCAGGATCCAGAGTCTGGTCCAGACTCCAGTAGAGGTGCATCCTTGCAAGGCTCCATCACGAAACCATACCATCGGTGTTTCCAATGAAAGGGAAATGGAGAAGTCAAAAAAAGGTTCCTGGTGATAGAGGTGACGCGAAAGAGAAGAACTGCGGGCGTGAAAAGTGGCTAGGGCTGATGCCTTCTCGAATCAAAAGAAACATAACGAGCAACTGGGGAGAACATGAAGAGAGAAGCACCACAGTCCACCAAAGACCCGTTAATCACCCGTGACGATCCTTGATCTAAACCCATGCTGCTTGTTAATCGCATTTGGGTATAGAACAACGGGATCGTGCCGATCTTCGAAATAAGTCTGCTCCACTAATAGATGAGTGTGACGAGTATACGCCGTATGTTGCAATGTTGCGGCATACGTTAGGGCTTGCTGAGAGCGATAAAGATTACCATAACCATTTACATCGCGTCAAAATTTTTGAAGGCGGGTTGAACGATACTTGCGGTTCAGGATACTTTTCACGATACTCTAGCAGTAACTTCAAAGTTCTATGGGCTCATGTGCGATAGAAACTACCCGACTACACCAAGGTAATAGCTCGATTGTCAGATCTTTCGAGTTCTGCGAAAAGATTGTCACAGAGCCTTGTGCCCGCTTCAAGGTATCCAATTCGCTCGAAATGGTTCTCCAGCACTGGATGGGGTGCCAGTACCAAACATGCGGCTCTTCTAGATTTGTTTTCGAAATTGAAAGTGTGATAGCCAATGACAAGAATATAGATGTCTTCGCACCGATCCTTGCTTTTAATGACATACTCATCCAGCTCCAGTTCTACTTCTTGATCTTTGATGCTATCCAAATCGTAGCGAACAACTGTATTTGTCTTGACAAAGGTGAATGACTTCAACATTGACCCTTCCTTCTCGCCAAAATGTCGCTGCATATCGTTTGTCATTTGAGCCCAACTAGCTTCTGCACGTATCAGATTGGATCTGACACGTAATAGTGGTTGGCGTGGTACTGCCTCCTTCATTGCTTTGCTATCGCTGTCATGGACGAAATCGCATACCTCCGTAAGGTACGTATACTCTCTGTAGAGAGTCAGTTCCCCCGGAATGATTTGCGCATTGCTCGTTGCCCAACTCCACGAGGGACCGGGGATTTTCTGAGGTGTGTTTTTGGCGAACACGCTGAAGCATAACTCCTTAAGAATTCGGGTTTTCCACACACCAGCAATGAAATCATCGCTCGAGATTTGCCCTACGTCTTGTGCGATGCCCTGTATAGCAACTAACTTATCCCCAGCTTTGGTGACACTGGTTCGGGAGTAGTCTGACCTCCATGTGACCCAGTCAAGGTATAGGTCGTCGAGTTCTTCGGAACTAGGTGTCTTTGATGGTAGGACACCCTTCGAACCGGCGATGCCCGAAAAGCCTACATCATGCTCGGCATACTTGCTGCGTAGTTGATGGACCCTCGTCTTTAGCGGCGTCGGATCAGGACCATCGTGCGAGGCGGTGGCCCATGTTGGTAGGTGATCTGGGTAGTTCTCACTTGCCTTGCAACATCGACATTCCCAAAACAATTGATTCCCAGCGAAGTGCATTATTCTGCGAGACAGATGTCTTTCCTGAGCCACCCAGCCGCGTTGGTTGAGTGGCGCGTACTCAATACGTTGATGCCAAAGCATATTGTGATCGCACCAAAACTCGCCTGCGGGGGGTAACTCTGGGTAGGATTCACGATACACATCTGCGTGCCAGGTAGCTCTGAAGCGACGGGGTCGTACAAGCCAGGGATCACGATCGAAAAACAATCCTTGATCACTGCTACGAGATGCCGTAGCGGCAATCGTACAGGCCGCATTGCTATAGACTGCTTGCATCCGCGAAGCCTCAATGGCCCAGTCATGGAGGTCATCTTGGTATATGCACCTGAGGTATGATAGTAAGTTCCCAGACAGTAACAAGAACTGTGCAAAAAAACATCTTACAAAGAATCGATCCACAAATATCGCGCCCCAAGTTTCCGCGTGACTAGCACGGCGTGTTGGAAAGTCCTGGGCAAGAGATCCAAACGAAAGCCTCGCTCCAGGCTTGCTTGAGTTTGTTGAGTGAGAGTGAGAGGCTGCGATCCTCCCCAGCATGTAACCAAGTTTAGCTAAGATTCTATCTAATCCAGACCAAATATCGCGGGACTCACAATGCGAGAGGCAAAAGTAGGGCCCCGTGATAGATTCTTGGGATGTACCTCGAAGCGAGACTGTGGCATCAACCATAGTGCCTACATCAAGCAACCTGGACGGATAGGAGAACGTCTGCGTTGCTAACAACTCGCAAGCCGTGTGCTCATTGGTGCATTCTTGGTACTTGCGCACAAGAAAGTCCAACGCCGACGAAGACCCTGTATTGGTAGAGAGCAAGCGGGGAAAGTCGAATATTGCCATATCTGCAGTGTTATAAGCAAGTGTACGAATATGAACTCACTGAAGATAGCTCGCGACTTACCATGCAATGGGATGAATTTTAGCCCATACGCGCCCCCGTGCATTGAAAAATACAACTCATTGACGATACGGTCCTTACCAGAAAAGTTGCTTTCAACGCCGTCAGGCGATTCGCCATCGCCCGGGAAAATCTCAAGCGGGTTTTTCCATACAAACATGCATATGTAGCAGGGGATTTGGAGCGCTTGTCGAAGAGATTGCGCGTCAGCGTGGTGTGGAACCCGTCTCCAAAGGGAAACGGTTGCGTCTCGTTCTCCGCGAAGCAATCTCGAACATGGGTCGCAAAACTTTTCTTTCTCCATAATCCAGCAGAAGAGAGACGCTAAAAGACCGGAAGGTTCGTAGAAGGTGGAGATATTCCCCGCAGTAGTAAGTTACACCTGTTACTTATACCAAGCATTTGCCATCGCGGGGCTGCATTTCGGCTCACCCCGCCAGAACTGCGCCACAGATTGCTGCCTACAAGAAAGTCGACTACACTGGTTCATCATCACCAACACCACCGCGTTTTTCGCCTTTCAAAAGCCACATTCTTGCTCTGAGAAGCTATCTCCTCCACTGTCAATTCTACAATCAAATCTGTACTCACCTTGCTGCGCAGTACGGCAGCTACCGTCATCGAGACAGTCTGTACAATGGTTGCTTCCGGCGAATCTACATCGCCTTTGGATAGGCATGGCCCAGTTGAAGATGGGACTTCCTCGATTCAAAACTACCCAATCGAATCCGCCATTGTCGGATGGATTCAGTCCGAACATTCCCGCAGAATATTTGGCACTGCCCTCGACAGTTCAGCAGGTTGGGAAGGCTGGTTGCAGCTTGAACTGGAAATGGCGTTTAGAGATATATTCGACATTGATCTCGATACGCAAGTTCGCGAACAGTCGCAGATCTTCAATCAATTAGAAAACCCGAAAAAAGTCGATAGGGAAACTTTGCTTCTTCCTCAGACGGATAATTTCAAGGGCATGATTATCAAGCTGAGGTGTGAAAATGGAGCCACAAACGGATCTGCAATACAAGGACTGGTACAAGAGGACCTGGATATGGTGTCCAAGGTTAAGGCGCAGTACAAGGATTACACGTTTGTGGTTCTTGCGATGGCTTGTACGCTCGAGGCCCACGAAGCTCTTACGAATATTGGCTTGGACCCCATTCCGCAAACCGAATACATAGTCGATGACTTGGGCACCATGAAGGTATACAAATATGCGAAGCGTCAATAAGGGTTCAACTCTGCGTGCACACTCCTTTGCTAGGGACGTTTCTGGGTAGTTTCCACTTGGGTCGATACCGCGAATGATTTTATTAAGCCTTGCAATGACATGCCAATGTTCATTTTCATAAGATTTTCAATTCTAACTTAGTTTTTACTGTAGTATTCATGCAAATGCGCACTTGTTACCCTATATCAAGATTGAATGTTGGGGTTGGACTGCACGCTCTATCTATCACGTGAGCCGTTGCTAAAATTTTCCTGGACTTCTATGAACGATTCAGACGCTCGAGAAACACTTAATGGCTAAAATGACATCTGTGAAAGACAGATGCGAAATATTTGTTCAACTTCGTTGTCTAGCTTGGCGCGTGAGGATCGTGATCGGACAGTGCTGCCGTGCCGTGATGCTGTGATGCTACCAGGTTTGGTAGACAAATTACACGACGACGCGAGCCTTTTTTAAAACGCTCAACTCTTAGCGAAAAATTACAGAAAAGCATTTCGTTTATCGTGCCGATGTAATTGGGCATATCATATTGACGTCCATTCTAGGACACAGCCACGTCAACCCCTTCGATGTAACGATAAATCTGGAGGGCGCACTTGGGCATATACAACAACATGCAGGAGAGCTTCTGCTGTGGGTTAACGCGTTATGCATTAACCAAGAAAATTTACAAGAACGAACGCATCAGGTGCAATTGATGGGACGAAAGTATGAATCAAGCCTTAGAGTTTTCGTTTACCTTGGTCCTGCAATAGGTCACACCAGAAGACAATCGGCGGAGCCTTCTCTCATGCGTTTCCACAACGACGGAAGATACATCGCTTATCTGGAAAGGTTTCTTGATAGTCTCCCCGCACTACGCCATTGTAACAATGGATCCACCCCGAGCGTTTGGTTCAGCCGATGCTTTGGCATTCATTCGTGCGCTTGCCGAAGACAACCATCTCTCCTGCTTGCCGACATTCGAAGTAGAAGAAAGCAACGACGATTGTTTTATACACCTCTTCGAGGCGCTTAGAAGAATGATGAATCCTCCGTGTACGCCTTGGTGGACTCGTGTATGGGTTGTTCAGGAAGTCATGATACCAAAAGACGTGATCGTGCTGTGCTCTTCTATCTCAGCACCTTGGAGCATGTTTGCTGATGCCGCACTCGCACTCGCAAAGCACGCTAAATCATGTTGTGCAAAGGTGTTGTGGAATCTGCCACGCGACCAATTTACGGTTCTTGCCCACTTTGTCGACAGAGTTAAAGATATCGAAATGCTCCGCAAGGCACATGCGCGTGCTCAAAACGTAAGAGCATCCGAGTGGGATAAAGCATTGTGGGGTGATGATTACATGCGCTACCACTATGCAAGACACAATGATACTCAAGAAGAACCAAAAAGCTTGCTATAGCTACTCCATAGATTCCGCGACCGAAAAGCTTCGGACCCCCGAGATAAAGTATACGCACTTCTTAGTCTGGTGGATACAAGCTCCGACACATATAAGGTTCTTCCGGGTTACTCTTTGAGCGAAAATGAGGTGTTCACGAAATGCGACTGTGGAAACTATTATCCATTTAGAGTATGGATATTGGAAGAAAATTCCGAACTGATTTGCCTAGCTGGGTACCAGATTGGGATGCGCCGGCGGGTCAAACAAATGACATTCGTATTGCATCGATGGCATTATACCGAGCTCCACGCACAAATCTACCTCCTGAAAACTAGATTGCGTACGGCGAAACCCTGACAGTGCGGGCAAATTTTATAAATAAAATTACAAGGGTTGAAGAAGTCATGTGGGGCGACAGTGCATTGATGTGTCCAGAAACGCTTGGCAATAGTTGGCGGGCTATAAGGGAGGCTAACCCACACACCCGGGACCTGTAGGCTGTCGCAGTTCTGGAGGGTCATATCCGCCGACATTGTCTACATACCTTCGGAAATGAAGCGAAAAGTGAGGTTTTGTGAGCTTGGAGTGACAATGAGCTTGATTGCGTGAACTGAGCTAGGTTTTCGGAGCCATCACCGTTTAGATCCCTGAGACCTGGCTATGCTCGCGAGATCGATATGGATTCTTCCGGAAAACAAGGCTCTTCTTGCTTTAGCGATCGCGACATTGCCTGCGATTCCTTCCTCAATTCCTGTCTTTCGCCGGCAGCAAAAATCTGGAAAACCCTGTCGGATGCGCGATCCGTGAGCCCAAGACCTTTTTGGAGTAAGATAGAAGGAAATCTTGAAGAATTAATCAATAGGGATGCCAGTGCGGCAATTCAGGGCTACTATCCGGACAGATTAGAAAGAGCCATGATGATGGATAGAATGGTGGACGTCGTGTGCAGGGATGAGATCAACAGAAGCCAATTCATCGACCCTGAAACACGTAAAGCGGTCAAAAAAGCACCCTGGAGTGAGATGCTCAAAGCAGCCAACAAACATTTAGTTTAACATTTTGAACCGCGATTTTCAGATTTGCGGTCTTCGTTGACCAAATTCGAAGCGGGGGTCGCGGCGATGGACCGGTCCACAATGGCAGCAACACTTTCGCGTCGATTTTTCACGGCAGGCGACCTTGCTGGTCTTGGCCCCCCTGATACTCAGCTTGGAGACATTGTTTATTATTGAAGGGGGCAGAGCACCGTTCATTCTGAGGGAAAAAAAAACCGCATGGGTCCCTCAGGGTCGCTTATCTGATACAGAAGGAAACCCGCAACTATGGGGTTCATCGATAGATATTAGAGCAGTACTCTATGGTAGGAGATTGCTATCTACATGACCACATGGACTTAGAGGAAGATGATCCAGCAATAGCTGAGCATTTTTGGGGACATATCTTATTTAACCGTATATATTGCCAAATCATAGGCAATTCTGACATTCGACGGCTTTGGCATGAACGATGATTTGGGCGCGGTGAAGTGACGACAGCCGAAACTTGGTTGCCACAGCTCGGGAGAATCGCGCCCGAGGCGTGCGAAAGTCACACAGGCCAAATGGTCTGAACAAGGGCAGTGAGTAAATTTTGGATTCATGGACACATAGAATCCACATAGTCGAGAAGAGTTTGCAAAAAGAAATAATAGCGTAGCCGTTGACAGACCGGCGCTAGGCTCAGGTTTGCCTAGTGCCCGCAAGGATCCTCATGCTTTGACTACTCGAAGCTATCAACTTTCTCCAAGACTTAATAAATTTTACATCGTGGCCAGAAACCTCCAAAGCCGCATATTACCGAACAAATTTTGGTCTAGGCAATTGTTCTCCACTTGCAAAGATAGCAAGATGATTTTGGTCAGCACCATTACTACCACGGGGCCGGCGTCATTGTGGAGAGATCTGCAGGCATATATGTACCCATGGTCCCAGATGTCATCCACTTGAGGAGACTCACGTTGTTGTCGTCTATCAATCGGTGGGGAAAATCGTCATTGTTGGCTACAACAGGCGGCGCATTTAACAAAGAGTTCGACACACGCTCGCCGTTCAAGATCTACCTCATCCGTTCCACCATGGCCGACGAAATTACCAATGCAGCCACCCACCACCAGAAGAAAGACCAGAAACGCGACTATGCCAACTCGGACGAGATGAACGACACCAATATCTTCGGCGAAGTAACTGATTCACAACGCATCAAGCAAATTGCGGCCGACGGCAATGCCCATTTCCATCGCCTAGGATGGAAACGCCTCGCAGTCGTCACCATAGTCGAAGCCATCGCCCTCGGTGCCCTGAGCTTGCCTAAAGCATACGCAACGCTTGGAATGTTCCCTGGCGTTTTCCTCACCATCACCCTCGGCTGCGTTTCTATCTTCACTAGCTACCTCGTGGGCCAGGTCAAATTGAAATATCCAGAGGTGGCTTCCTATGCCGACGCAGGCCGCCTTCTCCTCGGTCGCTTTGGTTACGAAATATTCGGTGCTGCTCTAGTCCTGGAGTTGGTCATGGTTGTGGGTTCCCACGCTTTGACTGGAAGCATTGCATTGATTGATCTCAACGGCGGACATGTCTGTTCCATCATTTTCTCCGCCATCTCTGCCATAATACTCTTGATTCTCGCCATTCCACCGTCGTTTTCCGAAGTTGCGGTTCTCGGTTACATCGATTTCGCGTCAATCGTCATCGCTATTGGCATCACTATTATTGCAACCGGCGTGCAAGCAACGAACGCTCCGGGAGGCATGTCTTCTGTCGATTGGTCAGCGTGGCCCAAGGAGGACTTGAAATTTTCAGAAGCATTTGTTGCTGTCAGCAATATCATCTTTGCATTTAGCTTTGCAATCGGTCAATTTTCTTTCATGGATGAGATGCACACCCCCACCGAATACATGAAGAGTATATGGGCATCCGGAATAATTCAAATCACCATCTATACCTTGACGGGTGCTCTCTGGTAAGTATTCACGCGGTTCTCTTCTCCTTATATTGGCCGAGTACGCTAACACAACTTCATCTAGTTATGCTTTCATTGGCAAAGATGTGCAATCGCCTGCTCTTTTATCCGCTAGTCCGCTTATTTCCAAAATCGCCTTCGGTGTCGCCTTACCTGTTATTTTCATTTCTGGGTCGATCAACACCACCGTTGCCCTTCGCTACATCCATGGCCGCATGTTCAAGCGATCCGTTCTTCGGTATATCAACACTCCCGCTGGGTGGGCATCTTGGATTTTCCTCGTCGTTGTTTTCACGATTATTGCATGGGTGATCGCCGAAGCTATTCCCATCTTTTCAGATCTTCTATCCCTCGCATCCGCACTTTTTGTGTCTGGTTTCTCCTTCTGGATTCCAGCCGTAATGTGGTTCTTCCTCCTGAAGGAAGGCAGTTTTTATTCAAAGAGCAATCTTGTTATGAGCGCGGCGTGCTTGCTTGCTTTTATTATTGGGATTGTCACACTTGGAGCGGGAAGCTATGCTACGATTGTGGATATCATTGATCTTACCAGCACTGGAACCGCCCATAGTCCATTCACTTGCCGTTCTGGTTAGACAGTATTCTTAGAACCTTGTAACGAGAACATGTACAATAAATAGTAGACAAACATATATCTTTTAATACAACAAGGGAAAAAAATGAGTTTAAACATTAGATAAAATAACCCAAAATTGTCATTCAGAAGAAAAAAGAACGGAAAGAAGATATTGAATTTCTGGGCTTGCTAGTCTGCTATAACTTATCTGCTAACAGTATCTATACCCCTTAAGAAATGAAATGTTTGCTAGTTTGATCATGTAGTGACCCTCGTAGGTGACCCGTGTCTCGAGTCAACAGAACCCAACCCAGCCCGTCAAAAATTTTGGGATGCATGCAGTAAAAACAACCTCGGTAATCCGTCTCCCACCCCCCCCCCCCCCCCGAAAATACATTCAAGCTGTATGTTATTGTGCGGTACGCACTTCTAGGAGGTATGCCTAGCCAATCTTGCGACGATAACAAGTGGAATCGGCAATGGTATCGAGCTAATCCCCGCTCCAGGCCATATGCCTCCGCGTTAACAAACAAAATAATCCGGAGTATGAATTGTTTGAAGAGGGCTGAGGCGCAATCTTTCTATGTAGAAGACCATGGCTACCGGCAGTCGCGAGTTGAGGAGAAAGAACCATAACCAGAAGAGTGACAGCAAGGGTGTTTCAGTTTCAGTTTCCGTAAAACCTCAGTTTCTGCAAACTTTCCCCAGTCTTCAAGACGACTCATCACCTTTCATCTCTTCCCAAATATTTGTTTAAGGTTGGAAACCCTCGGCCACCGTTTTTGTTTCAAGGCGATTCTTTTCAACTCCTGTCCGAGAACATTATCCTTCCCAGATTTCGTGTTTGAGCAGGCGGGATTGCTCAGGAACAATTTTGGATCGGCACCGTGCTCAATGAATGAATTAAATGGCTCATACCAATCATCAGTCATCCCCGATCCACATTGTTCTATGGCAGCCTCCCAGGGCGATGAATATGTATCGTGTCTTCGGATCGGGATATTCCGGTCTACCCTTTGTTCTAGGAGAAGCTCAATCAACTCTGGATTTGGCTTGTGGTGAGCAACGGACAACCGGTCGCCTTTGCCGATGAACCCTCGATAGCAATGAACAGCAACTATCGGTAGTTTTGAGAGATCGAGTACGGATGATCGAGGAGATGTCGTCGAGAGCCTAATCCTTGTATAGTCTACTAACTGGCATTGAACCGCCAAATGCAAAAACGTGGTGAAGAGAACCTCACAATTGTCGCGTGTGCCTGCCCAATGACTTGCCGGAGGCCAGCGCTGAAGGAAGCACCTTTGGCTACAAGTAGACTCAGTGGTGATGGCGGTTGCGGTAGCATCGATCTCGCCCAGCATTTGATTCTGTTGGAGAATGCCGACAGACTTGGCGCGTGCCGTGTACTCAATCGCGTATGTTACTTCATCCCAGAATTCAGAGCCAAGACAGCTTAGTGTTTTTATCTTGAGCCTAGATATTTGAGAGCTTGCAAGACGTAAGTGAGCATTGAAGGATTGGTCGGTATTTTTGAGGAAACGTGACCAGTTCTCTTCACGTTCTACGTAGTCCTTAACAGTCCTGTGGAGATAACCAACTTCTGATTCCGGCAAGGTGCAACGAACGGTTCTTGCTTAAATGAGCCCCTTACAGCAAGCGTTGAGTATGCTATCGGTATGGATTCCCAGCGATGGTCTATGTCATAAAATTGAAGGCGGCCTAGAAGACGTGCGCGGAAATTTTCAAAATCTGTTGGGTTGAGATTTTGTGCCGTTTGCATCACAGGGGAGCGCCCTATGCTGGATTGGGGAGATTGTTCGTAGCTGCTGTTGATAGCTGCAATGACGTTTCCTGGACGTATCTCGCTTTTGAGCTTATCTTTCAGAAAATTTCGGACAACGGATTGTGTCTGTTGTAAGGAGCCAGCTAGGTGATCGTTAATATCCGTTTGCTTTTTCTGGGTGGTAATGATTTGATCGCTGGAAAGCACGCGTACAGTTAGTAAAATTCTGCCACGTGTCTGTGGCTGGAAGTCTCACCGTAAAGAAACAAGATATACATGGATATTTGCTGCCTTGAAGAGTCCAGCATAGCGTGAAGGGATGCAACCTCAGCCTCACTCCATATGGTCTTTCGAGTTTCCAGAAAGCTACCCAAAAGTTTACCTTTCCCCTTGACCTCTATATTCTTCAATGCTGTCAACAGACGTTCCGCAACCTGGTTACAATCGCGGCACATTTTCACCGCCTCCCAGTCCCGAGGAGGGAGCTGAGTACCGTTGATTTGACTTAATGCATTCTCCAAATCACCATTCAAGCCCATGAGATTGCTTGTGATAGTCGCGAAACCAGATTCATCGTTCGGGTTCCTGTTACTCGCCTTGTGGATTCTGTAAGATAATAAAAGCTCAGTGTTATAAATCCCTAAGGACAGAACTAGAGATTAACTAGCTAGTATAAGTAATAACTATATTTAGTATTAAAAATAAATAATATTAATACTTATGAAAAGGAGCTGCTAGCCTGCCAATGAGCATGTATTGATCGATAACTAAGGAGCTATTTTACAAAGGAAATACGAGTTTAAATACATAAGAAATCGGTGTAATGTTACTCCGTAAGAGCTCCTTTACCATATGTAGCTAGCTCTCCAGAGCCGAGAAACCCTTGCTAGTGAAACTGAAGCTCTCATTCAACAATACTATATTTCAATTTATTAAGGGTTGTTAGGGGTAAATACAGGGGATAGAAGAGGAATTTTTCCTCGCACAAAATGGTTATTTTAGATGGTCGGGCACCCGGTAATGGCGGGCACCTGGTGACAGGCTACGTTATAGGGGTTTAAAATGGTAGATTTCATAGATTTTGAATGGGGAAATGTGTATTTCAGGTGAGGACGTGTTTCGGGCGGTGAAGCAGGATAGGATTAAGCATGTCGGCCGAGGTACTGTCGGCCGAGGTGCCCAATCACAGTCCAAAGAAGACACGTACTACATAGAAATCTCCATATCACCAGACATATAAAGGTCATTCAATCACTTATCTACCTGCCATCGTACCCTTATAAACACAGTAATCTAGAAATCTACGATTCTAACCCATAACCTTGTTTATAAAATATTACCTCTCGACACCGAAGCATGGCTACAAAACGTCTTAGGGTTGGGATAGTCGAACAGGCCTCGGCGGACTTTCTGCTGCTATTGCGATTGCCCGAGCCGGTGCGGAAGTTACTTTGCTCGAAGCTGCCCATGAGCTAGGAGAAATTGGTGCTGGGATCCAGGTAATGCTAATTAAGCCCAGACTTTAAATTTTGTATCTGACATGGATAGCTTTACCCAAATGTATCTCGATTCTTGATCCGTTGGGGTGTGGACAAGATAATCGGTGATAACTTGGTGCTACACGATGAGGTTAACACTTACGCTGGTCCAGAAGCGACACTCATTGCGTGTTCCTCAGCTTCGGACCTCGCGCTTCGTTCGGGCTTCCCATGGTTAGTTCCTCTGCAGCTTTTTAGATAAAGTACTAACATGTTAACGTAGGTGGGTAGCACGACGTGATCATCTGCACCATGGTCTGACCGAGTCCGCTCGTGCTCATGGGGTAAATGTTATCGTCAATTCGCGTGTGAGCAAGCTGAAGGAATCGGCAGAATCCGTTGAAGTTTCCACTACGAATGGCAATACCTATATCTTCGACTTTCTTGTTGGAGCCGATGGGATCAGGTCTTTTATTCGTTCTCAAATTGCCCCCGGTGTTGGCCCCAAGGCGACATCCAAGGTTGCCGCTTATCGCGGTGTCTTAACCTACGAACAGATCTTTTCCGAGATTCCTGAGGCAAGGGCCTATCTTCGTAACAGCATGGACTCATGGGTTGGCCCGAATGGTTGCATATTGACGTACCCTATCTCTGGAGGAAAAGAGCTCAATATTGTGACCGCTTTCTGCAAGGATGACTACGTGACTGAAATGGGCCAAGTGGATATCGAAGAGTTTAGGAACTACTATCAGGACTACTCGCCGGTGATCCAGAAGATTCTCCGTTTGGTCAATTATACTCAAAGATGGCCGCTACTGCAGATGCCTCCTATGAAAAGCTGGTCGAATCAACAAAAAAATATTGTCCTCCTGGGGGATGCGGCGCACGGCATGCAAAACTTTATGGGTCAAGGAGCCGCTACTGCAATCGAGGATGGGGCCTTTTTGGGCCGTATTATGAGCGAGATAGTTCGAGGAACTTTATCAATTCCCGAAGCCATATCTATTTATGAGAAGCAGCGCATTCCGAAGAGTTGGGTAAAACAGCAGGTTTCTTACGTCTCAGGCCTTGTGAGTATGACGACCCAGCCGCGGGAACGCGACTTGGCCTCTGTTCCTGAAGTTGTAGCTGCACACCAAAATCGTCTGCATCAGACCAAGCTGCCACCGACTTATCGATCATGGCAGTATTTCTGCTCAAGTGACGCTGTGCCAGGAGTCTACTTCTATGATGCCGAAGGGGATGCAGATGCAGCTGTTTGTGAATACCTTACGAGCAGAGGGGAAGTCAATGAAACCGAAATGCTCAGCGAGAACCTGCGGAAGAAGTGGCTTGGCCATGCCACCAATAACGGCATGGATTATTGGGCAAGCAAGTAATGTCCAACCTTGCGAAAGTCGTGGCCCGCTTGCTACACGCGCAGCAGTTTGGGGATTGTCATCTCACTCGGTCAGGCTAGGCGAGGGCAGTGGTCTCAATAATCCAACAATCCAATATTGACCCCGGATTGGTATTGGATTGGTAGCAGCAGATGGGTATTGATATCGTATTAAGATTAATAATTTTCTTGCTAAGCAAGCTCAGGGAGATAAATTAAAGCTATATAACCCTAATTTAATGCTCCTGCGTTTTGTAAGCTTTATGGTGATACTGTAAGGTACGTAGGTAGTGTATCTTACAGCTATATCCTCGTTAAATTCTCTATCTACGATCTTAATCCTTGAGTCGGCAACTATCCCACTTCTTACTAACGACTTTAAACACTTTCCTTTCTTAATTGTACGAGCACCAAGCTTAAATCGTGACTAAGAGATCGTCCTTTAAGCTCTAGAGAAGACTCTTTCTAGCTCTGCTGACATGGGTGGGATTAATAAGATACTAATTGCTATACGACAAAGAGATAGAAACTCCTTACAATTGTTAGGATTAAGCCACTAATTAAGTCCTTGCATGCGTTTATTAAGATTGATAGCCTTAGATGTAATATATTCGTTAAATTCGTCCTTACTAGTGCTAAGTTAGTTATAGTGCTGTTGATTCCACCTAGGGGTTGCCCAGATGGCTAAGACACGGCTTCCACAATACTTGGTCTGGCATGCCAGGTGGGGACATTCGTCGACCTGGCACGTGCATAAGGGCGAGTGTCACGTGGAGTCAGACTTCTTTGACATGCAAGGAAGATCACTGATTGCCTAGTGTGACTAGCCCTTCGACTAGCAATGGAGTGACCGAATTGATCTACCGTAGGAATTCGCATTTAAGAGATGAGCCGCGGCTCTTGACAGAAGAGAATAGCAGTATACAATTAGTTATTAGGGTACTAGCTGATAGAGCTACGCTTTAGTGAGTAGATTCATCCAATTGTATAATGCTATTCCTTCTGCCAAGAGCCGCGGCTCATCTCTTAAATGCGAATTCCTACGGTATTGGCATACCTCACAGAGGCTTGTATCATGCACGAGGATACGGCCGAGGGTTCGGCCGGGCGGGCAGCTAAGCTGCACCGCAATCATTGTTCGGCAGTCGGAACGCCCCGGCAAATCCCCAGTCTCCAGAAAAAACTTTCCGTTCCAATTATTGCTCATGCACGACATTGCATCTAGAGTTATGTCTACACTACTGGGGCGAGACTCCCTTCCAACGAGGCGTCCCGCACGAAACAGATATACCAGTGTAGCATGGTATGCTACCAATTGCCCATCCAGAATTCTCAGCTAACGGGATCAGTCTGGAATGCCAACGGCGAAAGCAGAAGGTAGTGATTCAAACTCAAAATCTGAATTTGCACTAATAATCCTGATTACAAGTGCTCGGGTCACCGTATCTGTACAGTTTGCCGTCTGAGAGGTGTCGACTGTGTCTACCCGAAGACTTCGGAACGGCGTAGGCGGCGAAAAGGACCCCAGCCAACTGCCGACATCCAAATCGATGAAGAGGAGCAAGAGCCGCCCACTCAAGACCTTGTTGGGCGAGTTCGAGAGCTGGAAGATTTACTCCAGCGCATAAACGAGCTGAGTAACGGTATCCAGTTTGATCCAACCCTCACAACGTCCGTCTCACCTGCGCCAGTTCGTGCTTATGCTCACTGATCGGATGGCAGTACGAACCAACGCACTGTGAGTCCATCCTAGACTGTAACAACGCCCCAAGAGCAGCCCCTGGTCGCACCAAAAGATTCAACTGCGGATGTTCTACAGCTACCGGGACCTGACAGTGACTGGCAAATATCCAAACATCTCTCCCTTTCCGATGCCTTTCGTACTACCTGCGCATCCTTAGGGCTTGATCCTTCGAGAGATTTGTCGCTCCTCGGCGTTGATCCTGATGAAATTTTGCCAATGCCGTTCCCGGAACTTCCGTCGGCGCAGAAGCGGCTGGACGTATGCGCTGAACGGTTAGGCATTTACGTACCTATTCTTGACAGTGACTACTCCGAGAACGGTTTTCTAAAAAAGATCGCATTAGGACTCGCGTCCGAGCAGAGTCCGGTTGCGTTAGTCAAGCACCGGGACCTGGTGCTCCTTGGTCACCTCTATATGGAAATTGCACTAGGGAGTTGCTTACAGCATGCTGCATGACGATGATTTCTCGCAAAGCACAAGCCAAGGCTGGTCTTTCTACTGTGAAGGATTTCGTCTGATCGACAGAGTCGCGCCAAAGCCCTACCAACTGGTCGATTTGGCCAAGTTCCACCTCTTACGTGCGACATATCTCCTGCAGGCTAGAATCTCGCAGTCAGCTATGGAGGCCATATCGGCTGCTGCGTGCCTTGCGATCCAAGCGGGGCTCAACGACGAGTTGTCCTGGGTCGAGTGCTCGCCCGATGAACGAATGTTCCGGAAGAGGTTGTGGTGGTCCATCTATGTCATGGACAGACGAGTTGCAGAGAAGTGCTGCAAACCTTACATTATTCGGGACGTGGAAATCGCAGTTGACGAGCTCGAGCCTTGAGAGATCTCCATTCCCCCGCCGCCAGAAATCCTGTAGCAGGGGAAGTGGCTAAGTCCTGTCAGTTCTTGCAGGCCTTGATCAAACTAGGGAGGCTGTGGGCCAACATCTAAGATAAATTCTTCAGCTTATCAGCCTCACGTTCCAGGACCTTGGAGGATGTGGAGATCATGGACATTCGTTTACTTCACCTGCAACATAGCCTCCCAGTCTGGTTGCGAGCGCGGGACGATGATATCCAAGACTCTCCCGGCGACCAACACCTTAATCTGGAAGTCCAGCGAAGGTTGGTGATTTATACGGTAGGAACCCTGATCAGCGTTGAGCGACGACTAAGTTCAAGTTACATACGTGGATTGCTAATACATTAGAACAGAGGACAAATCTACTTCGTATGTTAATCCGACAGAATACAGTGAGTTCCTCTAGGTCCAACGCAGATGCAAGCCGCTTCTGTATTCAGCGTGCCATAGCCGTGGCTAAATCGATCAGTTCGTTCATCTCACTCCGTTTGCCGTTTCAAATTCAGCCTATGGCCTACTTCCTCACCTCGGCCTTGGTAGAATGCGCCTATCAAGTTTCCAAGGCATTGGAAAACAACACGCTGGAATCAGAACAACCGACCGCAAATGACGCCCTGGTCAGTATCACACAACACCTTGTGGCTCTGGGTAGGATGTTTCCTACTGCCCGACGCGTTCTAACTCCACTCAACCTGTCTTGCGGTACAATACAAGCCAAAGGTATGCCTGACAAAGTAACCAGTTGTATTGACCGCGCCTGGGCGGGATTGAACAAGGGCAATGTTTCTAATCATGGCTTATTAGAGTAACTCTCGATTCGTCCTTTTCTCGGACATACTACGATACAATGTTGCCTCTCGAAGACGATTATCAGCCACCAGTACAATCTCACTCATCCGGGTTGGAAGCGGAATTCCTGGCCAATTTAGATCTCTTAAGCGATACTTCTCTCGGCCGGACCCAAAGCAACCTGGCCGATATAATATCTGAAGATATCCTAACAGGACATGTAGGAACGAACTGGATGTTCTGGCAGTAGAGCTTGAAGGGATTAAATCATGAAAACGGACAAGCCGTGAGCGCACCTTGGGAGAAAAAGTACGGAAGAGGCGACAAATGTCGAATTGGCGATACTATGCAAGCAGTTCAGCGTATGCTCTATGTGCGGTCTCCAAACGGTCCGAGCCAGTGATATCGTTCTGATACTTGCTGTCAATCCATATCCACTTGCTTCGCGAGTGCCAGCTCAGATTCGCAAGCTCCCCATCTCGTGATATTTGCTCCTCACCATCTGGAAGATGGTACATTTCCCGGTTCACACCCACTCTTTTCACATTCATCGTAGTGAATGGTTTCTGCACCGACTCGTACAGCTTAAGCACGCTTGCCACGTCAATTTCCTTCCGAGAGAGTGTCGAGGAAGAGGTACGTAAAAAACAACCTAAAAGATAACCCAGCGTGGCTCCGTCTTCCACGGCCATCGCCGCGCCTTGGGCTTGGTAGGGAAGTGTAGGATGGGCGCAATCCCCAAGCAGCGCAACGTTCCCCTAAATTATGCTCATAAGCTCCCGACCAGCTGATGTGGAACAACTATCCTTGCGAGTACCTACTCTTGTCCATCTCTCCAGCTCAGCATGGTGAACCAATTTCCACTTCAGGACTGAACTGAAGCATGATATGACCTTTGCGATCCTTGTCCCATGTTAGTTTACGAGTTCTCATGACAGTAAAGCTAAGGGCGCCTACAATGGATCCCAACCCTTGAAATTTTAACTTGCCTACAGCTGTCTCACGCATCGTCAATTTCATACGGTCCCCAATATGGATCACACCAAAATTTGGCGAACAACTGGCGCAAAACGGGCGGTGGACAATGTTCACAGATAAAGAGATTGAGCGCTTCAATGCAGACAAAAGCTATTTTTTTGGAGTTTCGCAGAAAGTTGGCGCATTCTGCTACACTCGCCTATGACATCTATTATAAGGGTTCGAAGTTGCAGGAAGATGCTGTCCTAAAGAACGCGAAGACTATGAATACACGTCTTCAAGATCGGACCGACCTCTGCGAAAGGCTCATCCCTTCTTATGAGGTAGGCTGCCGGCGGTAGGTGTCTTCGATTTTCTCCGTGGCTCTTCGTTTGGATTGACACTTCGCATAGGTTGACTCCTGGAAGTGGCTATCTGGAGGCTTTGACAGCGAAGAATTCAACTTGCGTGTTTGATCCCATCGATCGAATCAGCAAATCGGGCATCGTTACAAAAGATGGAAGAGAGCACAAACTGGACGCGATCATCTGCGCAACTGGATGTGATGTCTCATTCAGGCCGGCTTTTCCTATCACTGGACGTCACAACAAGGACCTCCGTGACTTTTGGAAGGACACACCCACCCATTACCTCTCCGTTGCGGTGCCTGGGTTCCCCAACTACTTCAGTATGGTTCAACCTCAATCTACTCGAGTCATGTGACGCATGTTGCTAACAAAAGAACAAAAAGTTATCGGAGGGCCGAACAGTCCAATCTCGAACGGCTCCTTGATCTACGGCTTAGAAGCTGCAATCGATTACGCGTTTAGTTGCATCAAGAAGTTGCAAGAGGAAAGCATCGCAAGGCTTACGGTTAAGATTGAGCCGACCGAAGAGTTTTTGGAGCACCGAGATGCACTAATGCAACGGATGGTGTAGAGCGGTAAATGTCGTAGCTGGTATGTATCCTTTCTCCTACTTCGTTAGAATGAACAGCTCATCTAATTTCAATTAGGTACAAGAACGGCAAGATGGATGGTCCAGTTATAGGTCCATGGTGCGGTTCAACAATGCATTATAGAGAAGCTCTAAATGTTCCGCGGTAGGAAGATTATGATATCCGGTACATGGGGAGGAATCGATTCGCTTACCTTGGTATGGGTCGGACAAGGACTGAGATTGCCCATGGTAGTATGGCCTCTATCCTGACAGAACCTGGGCTAGAGGAATAGAGCAACGCGTATTCTTTTATAGGCCTTGTTCAACATTTATGAACCAATCCTTGTCGGTACCGTTCCATCTCGTATGATACAGATTACGAACGTTGAGAAATGCATTGTTGTAACGCAAGGAATATGAGCCCCAGAGATCCTTAAATCTGCCGACAAGGTGCGACGCGGCCTTGACTGGAGCCTGGGATTTTCGTGTATCTCGCTCAATTACGTGTTTGGCTCGCATGTCAAATCTAACACTACCTCAACATCGAATAGATTTGTCCGCCTGCGTGATAACAGCATATCTTGGTTGATTGACTAGTCCTTGCACTTCGGATTTGACCGTTGCGCTAACTTTAATTATTCGACGCACCCCTTTTCCATTCATTTGGGTTATTTTCGTACATTTCGTAAATTTACTTGATCATATGTCGGCCAAATTGAAAAGGGGAGACATGTGCATGCAATTGCTCTCTCGGCCTAGAGCTATTTCAATCTACTAGATGTACTCGTTTCCCGTTCAAGGAGGTTTATTCAGCTCTTGGAATGACTATACACTGCAAATAGTCCATATAAAAGCCAGTAGTCCTTCCATTTCATAGCACAAGGGATGTGAGTATACACCTTTATCCTAGCCATCTCAAAACTACTTTTATTGATCGACACCAAGCTCACCATACCGTCTCTACTTCGCCATTCGGTTACAACTTCCCATTCATCTGCGCCGTCCCATTTGTTTGCACCGTCCCATCAGGTTGAACGAACCAACCTTTCCCAGAGAATTTGATGTCGGTGGGTTCCCGAACCAACGGTTTCTCATTGAGTTCGCTTGCATCGACCCAATTGCCATGAATCTGCGGTCTTAGACGCAGGGGCAAGTCTGCAACGGCAACTGGAGTACTGAAGTCCTCTGCAGTATCCATTCGGAATTTGCGCCCAGTTCCGAGGAATTGAAGGCTTGAACACCCAATAACATGAAGTAAGTACTAACTATACTAATCGATCGTGGTGTTGACTCGCCCAGGAAGTAAGCTAATAAAAGATATAGTTAGTAATCAATTGCTAGTTTTTATAGTATCTCTAGCACTAAACGAAGTATAAAAACTACACTATTAAAGGTATATTTCTCATATTTATTGGTTAAATAGCATTATTGCCATAACGTCTAAAAAAAGTATATCATTAGCAATCAATATGTAGCATTGGAGTGAGCCTAGTACGTGGAGAGTTAACTCACACGGCTAAATAAACTACCAAGTGCCATTTCTATGGTTCGCACAGCTTTTTCTGGCGTGATGTAAACTTCGAGCCAGTTTAGAAGTTCTCCTAAACGATAATAGTTCTGCTTCGAAGGCCTCGTTCTCGCTGTCTTGCCTCTCACTATTATGTTCCTTACACCGTAGCGCTCTGGCCAAGTTGGCAAACTTGTATGATTCACACGGAGCAATATACTAATCGCTCAAGTGCTGTTTAATTCGACTAATAGGTTTTCGCGACATTGGGCATCGTGCTACCGTCTACTAGGTGGGACGCTTTCCATAGCATTCAAATTAGAACGCATGCTTCACATCGCTCTGGTTTTATGGTTCAAACAAATGCACCCATGTCAGTGACGAGAATGGCAGTCGCAACAATTGTTCGAAGCCGTTAGTCCCCCACCCGGGGACAATTCAGCGATCTTTGGGGAGTGGAGTGTGAAATATTAAGGAAAATCAGAAAGATTCCGATAGAAAGTGAGAACACCATGATCCACAGCCGTGGACCAGATGGGTAGACTTGTTTCAACGCCTCGCTTTCGCGATCGAAGTCGTTCCCCTAGGGTGGCGCCCATTCCTTGTCATAGCCGCTTGGGAACAACACTGATTTCTCCACGACTGTGAATGAAGAGGCTATCAGAGGTGGTTTTGACTGCGGAGGTTTGTAGCGCTAAAGAACCTTGAGCCTAGACCTTAACTTTTGACATTGAAAGCTGCAGAAAGTTGTAGAAGATTACGGAAACGTGGATAATAAGATATTAGTTAGTAGACTCTCACGCATGTATAAAATAGTCCAATATAGCGATTGATAATCCAAAAGAGTGTAAATTAAATCATGACGTCTCTTTTCGTGTGGCGTGAGCGGTTGCTTGACACGGTTTCGAGACGGAGAAATAACGGAGTTTTTTCATACCCAAAGAATTTTTATATCGTAGTCTTATGGAAGTTAGGTGCTAAATTGAAATAGGGCAGCGTCACGTGCGCTCGGGCTATATGTAACTAATTTCACCGAATTTCGTGTCACGCGACTGGACGGAGCAACTATTGCCCCGCGTTACCCACTAGTATTGCATGAAAAGCACATACGATTGAAATAATTTTTCATTTATCTATCTAGACAAAAAAATACATTTATCAAAATTTATCCTGGAACTGTAGCTCCGGATGGCTGGGAAGTGTATTGATTTGGAGCATCTTTCGGAAACAACAAGCGCGCTAGACCCTCTATAAACGAGCGATTGGAGCTACATAATACACTCCGATGGGGAGACCAATATGGAAAATGCAGATATGGGATAGTGTAATGGGAAAGGGTGAGTGCAGGACAACCGACTCCGTCCCATTACCAAGAAGGGGCTTTGCATGGGTTTAAACCTTGCTCTCTCCCAACATAGCCCCCCTTCTGGGTCGAGCACTGACAGCACATTATTTCCAACAAACTCCAAAGGAACATGTACTCTTTTTGACTTCCAAGGACCGCCACCAAAAAGAAGCATAACGATAGCATCCATCACACTAGTTTAAGGTTCCTCTGCTCCTTGGCCTTTTTTTCCACAATGTCTAACCCAACCATAGGTTTCATCATCCAATCCATCAGGCCCACAGGAAAAAACGTGCTCGCCCAGACTGTCGTACTCCACTTGCCAGCCCAGATCCAATGCGAAGGATTGTTCCTACTCAGCAAGCTCACAACTCTTTTAGACCACTTGACCGGATCCGAGCCATCAGCCGCGAAATCCCCACCCGACATGGTCTTTTCAACGACGTCCTTTGCAAAAGTAAAGATCGAGTCAGGCGGCAAGGATTCATGGGGGGCATTAGCATGGAAAGTCGAGCGCACAGTACCAGTCAAAAGATTGATGACTTTGATTCCAAAAGGCGCCAATTCAAGACGCATGACTTCAGTTATGCTAGTCGCGGCCGCCTTGGAGGCATTGTAGGCCCCTGCGAAAGGCATCGCGGCACACGTCAGCGACGAGCACGATGTGTTGTTTACAACAATACCGCCGCGGAGATCGGCGTGCGTCATTTCAGACGAGCGGAGAAGAGGTAGAAACGCCTTGGTGACGGTGATGAGTGAATAGACGTTCAATTCGAAGAGGTCACGTGTCTTGTCCAGATCAAGGTCGAGGAGCGGCATCGAGTACCCAGCGCCTGCATTATTGAGGAGCATGTCGAGCGAGCCGCCAGTGAGTTTGGAGAGTGTAGAAACGGCATTATCAATCGAATCTGCGGAGACGGTGTCGAGCTGTATAGTCTCAATGCCTATGTCTGCGGCGTACTTGAGCTTGGCGAGGTTGCGTGCAGTAGCAAAGACGCGCCATCCGTAATTGTGGAAGGCTACGGCAAGATGTGCTCCAAGACTGCCTTCGGAACAGCCCGTGATGAGAACGGTACGTTTGGTGTTAAGTGTCATGGTGTGCGTGCTGTGCTTTTTCGTGTGCATGTTGGGGGTGCTTTTAATATAAAGACCCCAACTTAATTATTACAAACCATATGTGTGTCGGTGGAAAGATCCCCCGTGCTCGGACTACGGACCAAAGGTGGACGAGGAAAGATGGTAACGCTTCAGTTGCTTTCTACTAGGTTATATCTGCCTGCTTGATTCTGGTCCCCGAGCTGATACATACAAACAACTAATTGAATAGAGTTGCATGAGATGAATCGGATCTTTGTAGATGACTATGATTTGTGCAATATATGGTGTCAAGAGTCAGAGCCAATGACTGGGGGTTTGTGCTTCATACGGCACTAAGGAGCAACCTTTTCTGTGGTAATTGCATGCTTGGTTCTTTGTCTAAATGTAATCGATGGCATTGCTCCCAGTGAACAATAGTTGTTAGAGTAGATATAGTGACATTTTACCAAGACCATGCCGTTGCGTAATCGTTCAAGCGTCCTTCCTCTTGTCGTGGGCGCTACTACCTCATGTATCGAATCACAGGTGACATAGAATCGAACCTCATTGATGAGTAAGTCTCACGCTAGAAAAGTTTCTGAAGCGTATCTTTCGTCAATTGAGGCACCATCCGCCGCTGGGAACACTTCGGTGCGGGTGTTTTCAAAGGATTGATGACCGTAGGCTAGATAAGCGGTGACCCAGAACATCGACTTGTACGTGTTTCCTAAGATGCATGACAACTCTGTTTTTGAATTCATCCACGAGAGGGGGTCTATTGATAACATTTAATGCCCAAAATTTCACGCTTCGAGTGTCATGGTTTCAAGCCAGTCTTTTCGGTATGATTGTATGATAGTGGATGATTGACGGAAAGGACGATGGCTTCTTGGTTGAATACTGGCTTCGCAGCTTTATAACCATTTTAGAACCAGGTGTTGTAGTAATTTTCGGGGATGGCGTATAAAAAGGTTCCGCACTGCAAAGACGAACGAGTGAGTACAAAGCCATGCTGCGGATGTAGACAAATCTGAATTTCATAGCCATGATGTCCTGTGGTTCTCGCCGCGGTTATTTGCATGTATATATGCTTGAGGAACGAGTAGGTGAAGTCAGATCATGTATGAGGGAGACCTATGAGGATCGTTTACTCGATTTGTCAAACTCCTGTTTCAAATTGTAACCCTAAAGCAAAACTCCAGGGAGGGGTAAGCTTTTGTGACCATTGATTATGACGTTCATACTAGCTACAAAATGTGCTAAAATATGCCAACCAGTTTACCTGTGTGTACGTCCCTGTCGAGGACGTTTCTACGATTCTTCGACTATGTCGAACCCGCTAGTAATTTGATTTCTGCAGCGATGACTATTATACAGTTTAATATGATCGAATATCCCTGGAACGTACTCCTCGTTACCAAATGTAACTGTTTGGTGTAAATGTCATAATGATCGTGACTGGGTGGTCATGTGAAGGGGACAAACGTACTTCGCCGACTTTTCTTTGCCAGAGAAATCGTTGCACAAGCGCATACAAAGCACCAATGCCGCTCTTTCTCGTGAAGAGGATGGTATTACAGAAATGCCGATCATGTACTATGCAACCGCTGTAGTTGGCTAGATTACGAAGCGTGTTAGCGGTAAGTTCTGATACGGCGATTATGCAGAGGGCATGAAATCAAGGCGAACACCACGGGTACTACAAGAGACTTTTAAGTTGCGTATTGGAGAAACGAGTCGTCCCGCTTTGGACAGTGCTAACATGTTCAGGATGGGTTCGCGTGCATGAACTGGCATCATTGTTCACCGGGATAACGTTTTGAATTTGGGTAGAGATAAGTAACCACCAGCTATAATATTCTCAGCTACTGCTCCAAAGCGGAAATGGAATTCAATGATCACCTCAACGTTCGCGGGGCTTTGGTAATAGTGCGCGGTAATGAAATCGGGGTTGTTTCAAGTTGATGGAGGGTTTGTCAAGTTCAACTTCCTTTGGAGAATGTATGGAAAGTTCTATGTACGAAATCAACACATATCTTGGGTTGCTCTCTGTATAGCTACAGTTCGTCTGTTGCCTCCATCCTACCCAAAGACCCGAAACTACCTCAGTCTTACCTTCATTGCTTTCCAATCACCCGAAAGTTTCGCAGAGCACCCTCTCAAGTCCGTGACAGACTTGCTCCAATCCACTGCCCCACTGTAGTCCCTTGTCGAGTATACATCCACAATGTATCGACCTGGCTCATCCAGCTGATCGTGCAAAGGTGTTTGCACTCCAGCAATACCGGCCCACGAATAACTATCGTTGAAAGGGAAGCACTGCATTCATGGACCATGTCACGACCGTGGGGCCATCACCCTTGTCGCAGGTTTTGCTTTGGTAGTTGCGCACAATCCATTCTATGGTGCTGTACTTGGGACTGTTATGGCGATTAGTATGTAGATCATGAAGGAGAGAGACGACCGTACTGGAGTTATGGATGGGACTGCAGCTGCGGTGCAAGCCAGCGCGGCAAACGCGATAGTGGAAAAGTGCATAATGGGGCGCGCTAGATCGGAGATGCTAGATACAATGGCTAAGGTCGAGGAGTATAGAACGTAGTGTTTGATTCGGATCGCGGTCCAAGAACAAAACGACAGTAGAGAATAGTTCTTATGATACATACGTGATTTTGCTCCTTAACGTAGTGCATCCTGGAAATAGAAGGTCCACCTATTGGGTCGCTCTTAGGTATGGTCCAAAATATTATTATCATCGCTGTATCCCAGAAACAGTGAGAGGGTAGCATAGTCCTTAATATTAATATCGTTTATAGCGTCTCTGTACGACGCAGTGCATCCTAGAAATAGAAGGTGCACAACTTTCAGTCGCTTATAACAAGTAGACTCCGGTTTAATATAACAATTGATATTTTTAGTGTGGGTGTAATTTATACTTGCTAACAATAGGTATCAAGTAATGAACATTAAGCCCTAATTAGCAGAAAAAAAGGTTAACTTATGTTTAGGGTCACAAAAGATATAAAAGACCTCGAACTCCCCTACGAGATGTTCTAGCATGAGATAAACCTTATAGGAATAAGTTGTAACAGTTTTAATAGACGATGTGCTAACTAAACTAGCCTACCTATCTTTACTTAAAAAAAAAAAGGCCTCGTTTCCCAAAGGAGGATGTGTGCATTTAAGCCAAAAGAGAGTTCAGAGAATTGCGGATATATATCTGGCGGGCGACTTTATTCTTTGCCTTTATCGTCCATTTCGTTCTCTTGAATCTCTGAATGCTTCTATAAACACACAAATTACTCTTTACTCCAGCAGTTCGAGTCTCCGGCGGCCCCAAAGTTGTTACAGGCTGTCCTGAAGCGACAGTTGTTGAAGTCCAAAATTACTCCTCCAGCTTCTCCAACATTGACGACCGATGCAGCGCAATAATGGCGGCCGTCATCAAACCTGTCGTAATTTCCTTTGAAGTTGGCACATGCTCTCTTGGTAGCCGCATCGTTGAAACTGCCATCGCTGTTTTGGCAAAGACACATGTCATAGACGGCACAAGCCATACCAAAGGCAGGAAGTAAGGTGAAGAGGGTGGCGACAGTCTGAATGCAAGTTAGGCTAGTTATTCAAGTAATTCGTAAACCTTTTCTACTCACTAGGAACTTCATTCTGGTGAGAATATGGGTTGTTTCTTGAACCGTGATGTTCCGGCAGATAGATTTGGCAACTGAAGAAGGTCTGAGAAAAGAGTAGTTACTTGTCGGTCTGATGGTGGGTAGAGAATCTCATCTTCATGCGAAGGTGGCTATTATTTATATAGGAGGAATGCTCTAGCCGTGCACAACAGCTTCTTCTCTGAATATACAACGAATTTGCATATTCGGGCCTACAAATGAACCTTCCCAATCCTGATCTAATCGTACTCGGTGTCGACATCGTCTCGGTCAAATAAATTGCACATAAAAGCATCTACATCATCTACTGAAGAGTCCTATTTGCGACCCCTGTCGAGGTATCGGTCCGACTTTAAGTGAATCGCAAATAGGAAGAATAGCCTTAAGAACTGATGCATCAACTGTCAAGGATATCCCTTGAGCACTGTTATGTTAGACTTCTCCAAAAAAGCTTAGGAAAAGCTTAGGAAAAGCTTGAGCGTAATCATGCGGTATAAGGCCTATCGGTCCTATGAATGTTAGTCCATCATGACTAGCATAGCGCTAACGAGCGGAAGCTTTAGACATAGAAGTAAGACATAAGGCTTGGAATGGAGTATAGGGAAGAGGAAAAAGTCTTTTAGTCAATAATCCACGTGCCATGGTTGCTAGATAAAGTATATCGCAAATCGAAAAAGTAAAAAGTACAGGGCTGAAGCATCGGGATATATTCCTGTAGTTGCAGGATTGCTGAGTAACAAATAATAAAAACCAGAGAGGTGAAGATAGAACCTATGGGCAGTTTTAATTTGATACATAATACCACGTTTTTTTATGCGTATAACCCGTGCATCATCCCCCTGTAAGTCGAACAGGATCCTGTCGGACCTATCATAAAACTCACGCCACCACGCCTATTCTGGAAGATAATCACTGTGCCAAATAATGCAAAGTAAGATACACATCTTATTACTATTTAGTGAAGCCATGTTTTTAAATACAGAGTACTGCCGGAATGGTATCTTTAGCAATATTTCTAGTGAGATAAATTGCTACAGTGCGACTCGTGCAAATGATAGTGTGCATATTTAAGTCGTTTCCCTTAATTAAATATGTATTGTCCTTTCTTATCATGCCCACGGTGCGGCCACCTGTGAAGACGCGAAATAAGGCAGGTATCCGACACGTACTACTTCGGTTTAAGGAGCAAGCATTGCGTGGCCTTATCTTATGGGGTCAGACACTTTAAAGAGCCTTAGTGGGTGTGGCGGTGTCAAACTTGTAGAAGACTGAATTGAGTTATGAGGCCTAGCAAGTTTTTGCTACTATAGCAAGGATACTTATATTGGAAAATCTCAATATGTGTTGTATACCCGCTTACAAAAGCAGACCCTAAACAGAGACCCTTTCTCTACCATCTTGTCTAACGCATGTAGTGTTGACTACCACGGAAGGCGTTGTAGCGCGCTGCGCTCCCCTTTAAACTTAGACCCGGTATCTGTTTCCTTCTTTTGGGGCGAGTTTGTTGCTTGCATAAATACGTTAAAGGTCCAATATTTGTTCTATATCTATGTATGCTATGCGGAATACTAATAAGACGTGCAGTAAAGCCGCAAAGACATTATTATGTAGGTTAAGTGTAACGAAAGCATGCAGTTGTAATGAAGGTCCCTAATCGCGGACCTTAACGATGACACATTTTCGTTCAAAGCGGCCTAGGATCAAGTACGCACTACTACTGATTCGGTTAGTCCAGCAGCTGTGGTGAAATCGACAGGAAGAGCGGACAAGGCACTACGAATTATGTTCCTTGTGATCCATTCAGAAAAGGTTAGGATGCCCGCTGCGCATTCATGGTATAGAAAGATAAATTCTGTATATACGTAATCAATATCTACTGAGGCACTAAAACCATGAGAAAGGAACTTTTCCGGAAACTACAAAAGCCCCCCAGGTCGAAGCCATTGATTTAAACGGCGAAAACGACCCAGCCGATCTTCAGAATCGGTTCTCTCTATACCAATGGATCATCGTGATCATCACATCCTTGCACAGCTCAAAAGCGTTGGTGGAGAAAAGCTTGATTCCATATATCCGCATCACTGACGTTTGCAGTAACCTTGGCATGTTAATGTGTGCCCCAGCCCTACCAGATATCCTTGATGATTTCCCATCGACGTCTAAAATCGAATCCACCCTCGTTCTAATGATATGGAAGCTCGGTGAGGCAGTGTGCCCGCTCGTCGTCGCGTCACTTTGTGAGTTGTATGGCTGGCTTCCTGTATATCATGCTTCTGTTTCTTGGTTTCACGGTTGGTGCAGCGGAGAGCACTAGCTTTTCAAGATAGGTGACCCTTGCTCCTAAAACTATGGGTCATATATGGTAAACAAGATACTGAATCTTGCTTGGAAAACGGCACCCTACACTACTAACCATCCGCTTCTAATTAGTGCTTATTGACATGCGGTTATGCGTGGGCCTCACCATCACTTGTACGGTACTGAACCCTATTATTGTGGGTGATATGTTCCCTAAAGAATGACGAGGCCGAGCCTTGTGGAGATTATACCATTCACTGCTCCTATACTGGGCCCGCTAGCTGGCCGGTTCGTCACGCAAGACAAGAGCTGGAGATGAGTTTTTTCGCTCATTGTTATCATTATGGCACCCGTGCAGATGTTCTTTATGTTTCTGTCCCGCGAGACGTACTGGGTTAAGGTTCTTGAGAAGGAAGCTAAAAGGCTTTAAAAATCCGAAACTGGACAGCTTTATTATCGCTATGGTCTTGCAAAGCTGCGGAATATAGTTATACGAGATACTTGTCTGTGGCATCTTAAGATGCTCTTCGTATTAAGCATGCTTATTATGCTGGGAACTTGCTCTGAGCTTAGCCCAAGCCATTTCCGCCATGAGCTATGTCTTAGACATGGCGGCACTTGAGGTTACTAGTGCGAATCTCTTTATTGCCCCTTGCTGGGCCGGCGCTTACGAAGAGAGATTAGGCTGTGGCTGGAGATACTGTTTGCTGTGCCTTATTGGCCTGGTCACTGTCCTCATCGGACTGACGTTAATTTATTTCAGAGAGAAATCGAGGAAGTGGAATCGAATCAGGTGATAAGTTTATCCTCTTTATCTTTTATCTATCTATTTATTGCTTCGTAAAAAAGAGAAAAAAGAAAAGTAACGTACATCTCACGGGACAGCCAATGGGGCCAAGACTCCCGGGATTCCTTTAGCGGCCGCTTGACTGTTCTTATACTGGTTGGTATTCCTCCTCATTCCTACATCAACTCCTCAACGTGAGCTCTGACAGACATCTTCAGTCTTTCTTGCCAAATCTGCTTTGCTTCTGCAGGCGTCAGTTGTTTCCCTTGGCGTGGTCGCCACATAGCCGTGTATTCGATGGGCAGTCTTGTCCGCTCCAAATTCCGCCACGCCTCGGTCCTCTGGAGATCGTCATGATCCATATTCACACGGACGTAAGCAACGTCAAGAAATCCAAAGTTTCGGTACAACAATCTACCCCGCACAGATGCTTCGACGAAACCCTCGATATCACGCTCATCCATTTTCTCGAGACCCCACTTCATAAGCTTACCTCCTATGCCCTGTCGTTGCTTTTCAGGCAGGACGCACATCAGCGAGATACCTGCACGGACGTTTAGAACCCAGGCAGCAAGGCGTATTATGCCATAAAACTTACTTACCTGCGTGCGGTCGGCCCATCCATGCTTTTCGCTGGCCATGGCACTGACTTGCGACCTCGCTAGCGAAGTCCCTGCCCGTGCCTTCAGGCCAAAAAGTCGCATTTACTCTCGCGCGTGGGTCAGGGAAAGGGTTGTCCATATAGATACGCCACTGACACCCGCCGACTATCCGCTCTCCTTCGACGACGTATATCCAATGGCTGCTAGGGTCCATCTCGTGCCCTTTCCAGAGGCGGTTCTTCGACTCCGCGATCGCACGTTCTCGATCTTGTGGCCCGGTCCCAAAAGTAGGGAAGAAAATGGAATGTGAGGGTTCAATGCCGTCCATCGCTGCCCATAGGACATCAACAATGCCGTCGAGCTGCCATTTTTCGTCCACCTCCTTGACTTCGTGTTGCATGGTGGTTCGTGGAGGAAGCTTGTACCGAAAAGAAAACGTATTGTTGTAACTGGTTGCACATCAGCAGCACTCCGATTAAAATATGTTCAAGTTTGCCCTGTGCCGCATGGGTCAATTGCTGACCACGTCGTTTGCGCGGCTGATAGGTGGCGCGGCCGGTTAATCGCAACCGTGTGATGCTCACCACTTTTGGGCGCATATCCCTCTCGCCCCGCTCTAACAGCGTTGCATCGTCCCGAAGCTACTGCTAGGGGCAAGGGGGACTTCATCGCGAGGAAACGAGGCGGCATGCTCAACTTTCTCAACTGGCTCGGACTCCGAAATAGATAAACTAGATTTGCATATTCTGTGGAAGCTAGCTTATAAAAGGGATGCGCATTCGGGTCTGTTGATCACATTGCTTAGACTAGCCAATGATTACTGCGGTAGAGTGGGAGCTGAAATCACGCTTACGCCGCATTGTGACATCGACCTTCTACTCTGAGAACGGGTCTTTGCGACCCCACTTCTCAAAGTAAAACAAACGCCAAAGCTTTTGATATGAAAGCGCGATAGCTGAAGAATATTGAGGAAATGGAGAAGCAAGTTGAAATGGTATACGGAAATGTTTTTTTACTCTTATTTTTACGAAAATGCGGAGGTGAAAAACTGCGCTTCGCAACGGAATATATTCGCGGTGGAAAAAGTGGAATCGCAAGCCCTCCAGCCAACATCGTCCACTGTAATGAATCATCAGAGATCGGGCCAATTTCTGGCATTCATACATGAAAAATAGATTTCCAAATCGACTTTGTTCATTTCATTACAATTCTTAGTAAATATTAATCCCAGTTTAATCCAAAAAATGCGAATCCAATGTCTGTCCTGAAGACCGCGACAACAAGAAAGCACCAGACTGAAGCGTCTGGAAAAGGCCATGCGGGTCATGCTTGGCGGCCATTAACTTCAATTTCTGCAGGTTTTTTTAACCATACGATGCAAGTGGATTCTGATCCCTAGAAGCACCGTTCATAAAAATGCACGGAACGTGCAGGCCTCTTTCTTTATTACACTTACTTAGTGCGTCCGTGGCTGCGATGGGGACAGACCAAACTACGTCGTCATCGGTGGCATCATTCCAGTCAGTCAGCGTGGTCCACCCTGCCCTGTTTAACGTTAAACCGTATTTGAAGGGATACGATATTGCAAATATAATTCTCTTGCAGAGTTTCAGTAGGGTTCCAGTAGGGTTCCTCTATCTGTCCGCGCTGGCCTTCGCAAGCCTTGCTAGAGCGGGTTAGAGTACAAATCTAGCCAGGGCAGGAGGACCCAGTGTCAAACATCTAATATTTATCGATAAGCAAAGGTTAGATTTATGGTTTTTACATTAGGAAACACGCCAATAGCGGTTAAATTATGTCAAACCGCTTCCCGTTAAGCAGAATGTAGTATTAATAAAGGTACCAGTTTAAAAAAAGCAATTGTGCCGTCGAACCTAACTGATCATTGATCCCTAATCAAGAAATGCTATAGTGACCAAGCCAGATGAAGCGGACTTAGGCAACGACTAGGTATGTCTTGTTAGCCATTGTGAGCTGTCCAGCAGAGGCCATGTTGCTTTGATATTGTTTGTAATCCTACTTGAAACTTCAGGCGGGTAGACTTGTGGCGTACCTATATGTAGCATTGCCTAGCCACAGTACTCTCGTAAGTTCTATATATGCCTATTACATGTACTTAGACTAAACATTAAATGGCCTGATGATGCGAATATTATGGATCGTTAGGCAAAGATACGACTATCAACAAGACGCAGGTTTTATTCGTGAGTACACAGAGGTGGCAGAATGGGACCTGGACAATCAAGGATCACGTGACATTTTACAGAAGCGGTGATATAGATCTTGGCTTTTTGTGGCCGCGGCGTAGCTTGTTCTCACCCATAGATACGCCAAGCGTTAGGAAAATTTGCGATAGCGGACGAATTACGGTTTTGTATGGGCATTGAACATATGTATATATACCAGAAGGAATCTCCAGGTCGCAGCGTTTGCTGTTATCTGACCCGGAACCCTATTGCACGTTGTTCTTTTCGGTATGCCACCGCCACGCCCAGTGATCACTACGGCAGGAGAGGAAGTGGTTTCAGTGCAAGTGCCCCAAATCCTACGAGTCCCATCGATTCTATCGTACTGACAAGTGGGGCAGTTTTGATGGCGCCATAACATTTCGAAGGGTTCCACACCCGACGCGCTATTTCAACCTCGAAGTCACGCTTCAAGACCACCACCCACACATACTTCGTCTTCGCGAAAACCCTCCTCCCACGCACTTTCACTACCTCCAGGTAGAATATTTTGAGGTGCTGGAAGGAAGTCTCTACGTTCAGGTCGGCTCCAAACGTGTTCTGCTATCGCCGTCTGATGATGAATTGCCTGTAGAGCCATATGTTCGCAATCGCATCATGGCTGGCCCACTTTCCAACGACCAAAAGTTGACCAAGTTCATGATGTCCGGACCTGCTGCAGAGGGCCACCGCATGCTGGACTATGTGTTCTATGAGAACTATTACCGATACATGGACACGGCAGTGTCAGCCGGCAATCCGATCGAACTGATCCAAATTTTATGCATGTTCGACGCGGGGGGCTCTTGCATTGCGCTTCCGTGGTATATACCTTTCAACATGTATATTTCCAGAGCGATGGGTGTTGTGATTGGGAGATGGTTGGGTGGGATCTTGGGATATCAGCCGTATTACAGGGAGTGGACCACAGATTGGGAAGTGGCCTCAACAAGAATGTCCAAATCTATCTTCCAGAGACGCTTTGCTAAGACCTGAGGACAGAAGGGTTTAAAGATTGGAATTGGTAGTAATTTTTACCTCTGAATCGCGTTTGCAATTTCCATTAACGTCCCTTCTGTAGTTTTGGTTTGTGAGATTATCTCAATTCTTTATGACCCTTATCTTGGTGCTTTTCGTCACCCCTACAATACTCGTCTTTTAGTTTCCTCCTAATATCCTGACACTCTTGAGTCTCTATTCAATTTGGCGGCGCTTCTTGTCTCCTCCTCACAAACTCAGCTGCTCCCCTCGCCACAGCGAACAGAGGATTATACCCACTCGCTTCAGGCTCACTAGTTTGCTTGCGTATACCTAGTCCTTCAACAGCTTCACGAAGTACTTCGAAAAACTTCTCAGTTTTTGCAGCTTCTCCAGTAGCCAATACCTTCGTGGGAGCTCTTTCATAAACGTCCATGGGAAGCTCTTGGATGCGCTCTTTCACCAAAGTCCAATGCTCATCATATTTCTCATGATCTGCCCCGATACTGTACCAAATGCGTGTATGCTTATCAGATACTGATTGAACATTATTCATTGTGAAAATGGCCACTATTAAGGCGTCTTTCGTGTGTTCCACCGTCAGTGCTGTCTCCAGTGGAAAGTTCTCTTCTTCCATTTCGCAGGCAGGTGTGTCGGTAAAACTCAGACAAAGTCCCCAGTTCTGGCTCGCAACGCCAGCAGAGGCTGCACTGACCCAATCCCCCGTCATTAAAGGTTTAATGCCGGCACAATTACTTGTTTCGTCCAAATCCAACTGGAACTGCTGACGGCGAATGTTTTCCGCCTCGAACAGATTTGGGACAGCGATTGCAGCCTCAGTGACGGATAGGCCTGTTTTTTGTTGGACCTCATTCTTAATCTCCGACAGTACTTTCGCGATAGGTGCAATTTCTTTTGTAGAAGGCCGCCCTAGGAGTCGGTTGAGGCGCCGCTTGATTTCATCGAAGGCAGCGTTCGCTATCCACATTGGACCTTCCCTCGTATCGCTGTTCGTTTCTTCTACGAACTGCCGAATGGTCTTCGCATATTCAACGTCTCCTTCTACTTTAACAATATCTTTGAAGCTCGCGTCGTGGTAGCGGATTGATGCGGTCCTAAGTTTATTAGCTAACGTTTCTACCCTATACAGTAAAAATGTGAAACCATACGCGTATGAGGTAGCTAGATTTATGCCAATTCCGGGCGCGTTGATTTGCTCTGAACTGATGCACTCACGACAGGTGCGCAGGGGATGTTGATTTACAATGGGGTCTTCACGTGCCAGCAAGAAAGCAAGACACCACCTCAGCGCTTTCGGTATCGGAGCTAATAATAGGGCTTAGATGCCTCAACCCTTAAAATCTTAGAGATGTGTTCTCTATATAACTCTAGAAGGATGTCATTTACGTCTGTCTATTGTGTAAACAAGCCTCTCAACAATCTTTTGGCATCTAGCAGTACATTTCCCACAATTCTTTAGCTACTTTCTTCTTTTCATATTTTCAATTGCTGCCTACGATGAAGCGTTGTATCCAATACACACTCGCTCTAGCTAGTACTGTCGCTGCACTACCGCAGAACGCCGACCCTTGTGCTAAAGATCCCGGGCTTCCAACAGCCCAAGGAGTAAAGAGAATATGGGTGTCCAAAATTTGCAATGAAACCGAACAGTTACAGATCTCGGAGGCCTTCTATGACGCGCAGAAGCTTGCAAATGCTTTAAAATCTGGGGAGCCCACCGGGAAAAATCAGGATGTGCTGGATATGTACATGGGTATGATACTCGTTAAATGCTATAAACTGCTCCATTTCTGATTATTAGCAGGCACCAAGTCTAGTTGGCAGGGCGACCCGTTCTGGCCGCTTGGTTCCAACTACTGCAAGATCATTAAGAATAACATCGACCGAGACGCAGGAGTCTATGAACCGTATGGCTGGACGGATAATCATTTGTACATTATGTGTCACCATGATCAGTATTTTCCGGATAAGAGCCAAAGGGACTGTGATCCAAACACGTATGCGTGGACTTGGAACAATCCAGGTTATTATTGGACTCACCACTACATGACCTATTGCCCTAAATTCTTCTCCTCGCCACGCTTGGCCGACGACCTTGAGCAGGCGAAAACCAACAGCAACAAAGCGAAAGTTATGGAAAACTTCCAGACGAATCGGGGAGCGACGTTTTTCCACGAGTCCTTCCATATGAATTGAACAGTCGGAAATCCCGCTAGTAAGTTTCACTGATTAGAACGAAGTGTGATTATATGATTGACTAACCTTTGAAGTTTGGGATAACCCCAACCGAGGGCAAAGGGGGATCTACGAGGCCGGTCCAACTGCTGACTTTGCTGAAAAGCAGAATGCGGCAGGGACGATGGTTATCGCAGAGAGCTACACAATGGCAGGTTTAGCCATCTATCTCCGTGATGCCGCGTCCTTACCTGACTTTCCCAAGCCCGCCAAAAAGGTGGGTGGGGCTACTGCGGACGGTGCCGGTGGCATTGTCAGAAAGAAGCTAGACACACCGGTAGGTATTGGTTCAGGGTGCTGCGGATCCGAATGACCAAAACAGTGAACCCTTTTCGGGTGACTGGAAACCACTAGTTGACTTCAATGATGCCCAGGTCACTATGGGCGATCAGTTTGGCCAACCTGCAGCTTGCCGACTTGATACTATCCAGGCATCCAATTCCAACTACCTTCTTAGCGATGGAAAGACGAAGACTTCCATAACTGACATAGCGTACTCACTGCGTCAAGTCCTCTGCTCGGACAAATGTGAGCTTCCTGCCGGCATCAGCGCCGACAATGCTCGGGCAACGCTCACTGACGATGGTAATGGATGCGAGATCTCAGTTGCAATGCCAAATTCCGGCGAAATTTATTTACGCCGGGAGACGCACGCCCAAGGTGAAGAGGCGCAACAGTGCCGGGACTACACACAGACTATCTTTGAGACGTGTCTCATTCGTGGACCAAACGCAAGCGATGGTTGGGTCAATGGCATGGGGCAGAATCAGTTCTATCAAGGTGGGCTAAGGAAAATTAATGATCCAGCGAGCTTTGCAGTCAAGGCTGGGCATCCGCTTGACACTAGCAGGACCTTGAAGTTTGCTCTTTCGGAAGGCCATCCCCTCACCCAGGTTTCATCATCCATGAAAAGCCTTCATTTGACAGTCTCTGTACATATTGACATACTTTGAGGTTCTCAGCAGCGCGAAATAGGACTAGCTTGGTTAGTGCGCATTTGTAAGGAGTCGGCGGCGTTCGTGCTTGTTTTTATCTTAGGGGAGGTGGTTTTTCGTATTTTACTCTAATTAGAATGCAGTCCCGTTTTCCTTTTAGGACCAGGGTTCTCGACCACACAAACGCCATCCTTATTGGGGCCCCCCGCAATGCTCCCTATGCGGGCTATGCTCACTCGCCCAAAATAAGGGAAGCCAAATCGCCTCCTCCCACAATATGAGATCCTCAATACTGGGCTTTGCCGCCCTTAGAAGCCATTGCGACCTACTAACCTTCGTAAACTTGCCCCCATAAATGTCGCGCATACGAACCACCAAATCGCTAAACGGGACGCGGATATTGCTGCTGTGGTGACGGAATAGAGGCGTATCCTCTAGCTGCGTATTGTTGAAAATGTCAGAAGCAACCTCGAAAGCATGTATGAAATCTATGGCACTACCATTAGCATCTTCTCCTTGGACATTACAGGCAGCGGAACCTTAACCTTCTATGTAGAGCTAACCGAGAAGATTGTCTTTCAACATGTGCTCCAGCATCTCTGATTCCCCTCGCATGACCAAAGCCAGATTCTCGCCGACAGCCGTCTGAAGACTAAGGTCGACACTGTCTAGGTAGCGTGCTCTCAATTCATATAATAGAATAACTTAGACACTAAGCGTAAACACTACAACCAGCTATATTGCGAATATCGCGTCTTCCTATACCAAATACAGCATATTTATATTTGCATGGTTTCCTATTCTTTTTTAATTATTAATATTGTTTAGGCTACAACTTTATATGCATTTTTTTTTTTTTTTTTTTTTTTTTTACGGGGGTTATTTATTGTCTAATCAATGCTCTGAGTTTTGGTGTTTAGGCCTCAGTGTCTTGTTATTTTTTTATCTTTTATTTTTCTTCTTTTTTAACATTTATGGGAGGTGTTAGACCCAAACAAAAGGAAAATCCAGAATGAGTGTATATTTTGTCGTATGAGAGGCATGTTGCAATCACACGGCTCCCACCTTTCATTAATTATACCCTGCTATCTAACCAGGGCCCAGGCTCTACGATAAAAGTAGTAAGCACTAGTACTGAATTGGTTCATTGGCGGCACGATGGGACGGACTACTCTTCAGAATCCCTGCCACACGCAGTTTGATTGGTCCTCGTCTCCTAGGACATATAGCCCCCACTTGGGTGCAAGGCAACACCAAGGATTCGTGCATGTAGCACACCAAGGACTGGTACATGTAACGCTTAGACTTTGCGGCGCGGTTCTCGCCCAGACGGGATACCTAACACACAGACGCAGGGGGTCAGCTCCCACTTTAACTCGCGTTTCCCTGTTACCCCAATTGCTCGTTTCTCGCCATCTCATCATTGTGTCCATCTTATTCTTGCGATGTCACAAACTTCCATCACAAACCGCTACTGCTACAGCCGCAACGGCACCACCCTTCTCGACCCAGCCTTCCAACCGTGCAGCAATGGAACAGCGCATTCCGCATGCTGTATGACAAACCATAGCGGCGCTGGACACGTTGGCATTGCAAACGATATTTGTATGGAAAATGGTCTTTGCCAGAACTTTAGGGGTTTTGATGGGACGAATGAGGGCCAGCAGGCTTGGTCAATACAGGGCTGTACAGACCAACTGTGGAACAGCCCATATTGTCTTGCCAACGTTTGTGATACGACAGAGGTATATACTGCATGCTTCATGTGTGGAGGTCGCTAACAATACAGTACAGTATCCTGGCGACCAGCATGGCAACGTAGGCGTGTGGAATTGTGGGGCACAGAAATGGTGCTGTGGAGAGAAAAGCTGTTGCAATAATAAAAACAAAATTTTCGAACTCGCGGCGACCGTGGGTCCAACATCGTCTGTTCCCTCAGCGACATCCTTTTCCTCGGCGTCGACCTCTTCTTCAGCCTCAACAATATCAACCCCACCGCCCGCGGCATCTCCTTCGTCAGAACAAAGTGCCCCAGCAGGAGGCCTTAGTGTAGGGGCAAAAGCCGGCATCGGGATCGGCGTATCAGTCGTTGTAATACTAGCGGTTACGGTCGCATTGCTACTGTTCAGGTTAAGAAAGGCCAAGAGACAGAAGCTCGGCCACGCAGACAGCAGCATAGAGCAAACGCAGTTCCCACAAGAGCAGAAGTATGGTCACATAGAGGAGCAAAATCATGCTCAATTACATGAGCTGTACCCAGATCATGGTCGTGGGGGGTTAGGCGCAGGTGAACGTGCAGAACTAGCGGCATATAATACACCTCAGGAGTTAGAGGCTAGGAGTGAAAGAGTAAACTAAAGTGATGAGCTTCCCACGCTGGGAGCCAAAACAAGGCAAATTCGTGGAGCAGGGATATGACGGCTGTCAGTACCCTTGATTTAATTGTTTCCCTTTCGCTATCATATATTTCTAATTCAGGTATTCGATGGCTATTGTTTTCCTTCGGTTTGGGTTCAATTAATAATCAGATTACCGCTTACGAGTATTTACGATTGTTTGATTGTTCCCGACTGTTCTACCATTATTTATTGAGAATCTCGGTGTGATAGTCAATTGATCATAATATTTCACAATGTTCCATTATATATACTATATAAATTACGATTTTCGGATTAAGTTTCAGACATTCAATAACTTTGGCAGGGTTTCCACCAAATGATACACGACCCCCTGCGGCCCTTGATGCACCTGTAACCCCTGGAATAGCGTATGTCCTGAGTCCCGGGATCATGGTCTTACCCTGACGAATTATCTCGCAAGATTGCTCAGGAACTTACATCGAGGCACAGCACTATCAATTACGATGTATTAGCCGAAGTACCATATAATAATAAGTCTTATTCATATGTATGGTATGAATGGTAGATGGGGAGTTTTCGGGTAGATGGGGAGTTTTCCGGTAGTTGGATAGATGCATACAAAGGAACACGGGAGGAAATAAATGACACTTTGGCTTACCAAAAGATCCGGTTGATGGGTCTTGAACGCATTTTCGAAGAGTGGTAACAATCTCTTCCGTTGTTGAAACTGAACTATTTCCGCTTTCACTCGTCAACAAGTTGTTCAGAGCATGTAAGATGTCCATCCGGCCAGTACGTGGGGGTATTTGTGAGCACAACCAGTACACATGAAAAATTGACAGGCTATAACATTAGCAATTTTGGGTGTATGTGATGATTCTCAATTCTGACTCCTGAAGTCCCTGGACCCAGAATTACTGTAATAACAATATTGGTATTCTACAAAGCGCCTTACTGGAGTGAGTATCGCTCTTTCGCATCCTTTCAAGGTTGCGACAGCCAATAATCGAACTAACCCACAATTCCTTTCAGACTCTCCTCTTTCATCCAGCCTAGACGAGAAGGATGCTATTAGATAAAATGTACAGCAACTATGTATGACAAAGGTACGTACGTTGATAGGGGTCTTTTGGATCACCTCGTAAGGCGAACCCATGCTCAGCATTAGAAAACACTTGATGATGGAAGATCTTGTTTCCCTCACGAAGAATATCTATTGCATGTCGCCTGGAGGGAACGTCGAATGTGTGGTCAGTATCGGAGCAAGAGAGGAACAAGGGCTCTGAGAGCACATTCATTAGCGAACTGTCACAAAAAAAGTGATGCGACATTTTTGGGTAAAGGAAATTCATACTTTGGATGTTACGGAAGTGGTGTTCCTTCAGGAAAGCAGGATGCGCAAATGCTCCAGCATTTACAGTGTCTTTAGCCAACTCGTCGCAGACATATGGCGCACCAAAGCAGTACCCAACGCATACGAATCTTGCTTTTGGGTCGATAGTTTTGTATCGTTGGGAGATAGCGGAGACCCACTTGGGTACAAATTCGTCAGCAAACTTTGTGTGTTTTCGCTTCCATGCCTCGTAGTCGAAATTCGGGTCACTGTGGTCATGTCGGTTCTTGCGATGCTTCCAGACTGGATCCTGATATACTGTCAAAACTGAAATAGAAAGGTAGTCGTGAAGAAGAGTGGGCACATACCCCGCGGAAATGGTCTAAGCCGAGAACCGTGTACCCACAATCCGCGAAAGCATCCATGACTAACAGTCCATTCGGGAACATCCCCCACACATCTGGGAAATATAGGAGTACCTTGCCGTTGGATTTGACGCCCGGAGGAGGTACTGATATGTACGTGTCGACATCTGCAATTGTTTCCCACGTTCCCCGCGACTCACCTTCATGGATCGTGCCTTTCAAGCAGCAAGCTCCACTTGGCTTCGCCAAGTAAGTTTCCTTCATCTGTCCACCCACTTTCGAGGATGCAGAATTTGAAGCCGATGACTGTTTAGAATACCACTGACCCATGGTGCACTTCTGGCTCGGAGGTATGCTACGGTACAGGAATCGGTACGATGGATGGGGAGTGAAGACTTGGTGCAGCGAGATTGGAAACTTCACTGGATTTAATAGCAGAAACGCGCGATATCTGTGATCCTCGCACGACTCCACACTATGAAAGTAGTTTTATGCTGTGCCATGTGAGTTACAATGAGATTCAGAAATCGAGCGATTACTGTGTCGAGGAGCTGGCCTTGGCGGTTAAATTCCGCGGCATTCTACCGAGGAAATTGAGGGTACTAGGGCGACGCTAACCTCAACCCCAGATTTCATCCCCAAATGGGCCCCGTATTTATTCTACAAAATGAAAATCTCGGGGTTACTTTTCTTCCCTCGCCTCTTTCTTTCTCATTAAGGCGCTCTACTCGTCATTTGAGATTCGGGAGGATTGCTATTCTCTGTTACTGCGTTATTGGAACGCAAAATTCCATGAAACCTTTACGCTTCAATCACACCTGACAAACCTACACTATGACCAACGAGATCAGCAAATCTGAGGTCGTGATGATGGACGACGCCGGAAATGTTAAAACCATCAACGGACTGGGTACGGCAGAAATGGAGAACGCTGTAGGATACAAAGAATATTTGGAAGCTATGGACCTCGAAGCTACGGAGAAGGAGGTAACTATTGCAATACCCTCACGTTATATTGATAATTGATCGGACTGACAAGGTTGGTACAGATGAGATGGTTGAGATGGAAGATCGATTTGATCATCCTTCCCATGTTTCTTATCACACAAGCCTTGCAGTTCATGCATAAGACATCTTTAAATTACGCCAATCTCTTTGGGTACCAGAAAGCGTTGGGCCTCAAAGGCACACAGTTCAACTATCTCTCTGCAAGTAGGTTACAACCGCGACACATCGACATCTAGACCTACTAACGGATTCCTGTAGTGGTGTATGCTGGATATTTCTTCGGTCAATACCCCTGTGGTTGGCTGATTGGACGCTATCCAGCCCAGAAGGTTCTTGCCACCAGTACCCTGCTATGGGGATTGACCGTGATCCTAATGACACAGACTCGCACCTACTCTAGTGCATTGGCTATTTGATTCATTATGGGTCTTTTCGAGGCTGCTGTCACACCAGGTCTCACTCTTATGACCGGATTGTACACAAGAAGAGAAATCCCGCTCCGCCAATGTATCTGGTACTCATCGCTTGGTTGGGGTGGTATTGTAAGCTCCTATATATCCACAGGTTATAGGTTTGTTGCCGGAAGTCTATAGTAGAAGGTGAACCGCAGAATCTCTAGCAGCGACATTGATACGAAATGAGTTCACGCAGGTGTTACTCATAAATGTGTTTTCATGTAATTAAGCAGGTCCTGGCCTGATACCAGATAGATGTAAGGCACTGCCAGCTATAAATGATATCAAAGGTAAAGTTGAACGTAACGCATTTACGTCGCCGCACGCGCAATAGGTGAGTGGTTATTAGTAACACCTAGCTGTACATCTATTATGTCTTACCAAGAAATCCTTGCGATTTTGGCTATCTGTGCAAAGCTCCGAATTGGTATGCTGAATGACGTGACCATGCCGATAGCTGCCCTCCCCGCCCGTGGTGGCTGCGCTCCGGAGTGCGCTCCGGCCCACTTATACACTATTTACTCAAGCTAACTCAAGCTACCTTTGTACGGAGGAGGGACACATCGGGCATGTACAGGGGGTTGAAGCATCGGATGACGACGTTTCGGGAGGTCTAGCTAAACTATATTTTTCTACAAATTAGAGATTGAGCCTATTTCTTCTGTCAAATAAAATTAGTCTATTAGTAGTTAGTACGCTAACCTCCCGACCCCGCGCCGTCCGATCATACCACTGTACTTGCGTTTTTCGAAGCAACGAATAGATAATATAATTAGGTAGAACAGACGGAGACAGACTGGGATAGAAGGTTGGGATAATCTGCAAGGCTTTGATCGGGCGGACGGAAGTCCTCGGACGAGTGCTGCCGGGTGGACACATTTTCTACAATCCGGGGGTGGGGTCGGCATATCGGGAGATTATCATACTAATTACCAATTAACTAATTGTATTTAATGGACTAGATAGGCCAAACTTCTTATTTGTAGAAAATTACAGTTTAGCTGAACCTCCCGATATGCTGCCTCCCGACGCGCGACCCCCCAGTAGGTTATACCGGAAGAACGCGGATGTCCCTGCATAAGGGTTGATTCATCAGCCTGAGACACGCATAGGTATAAATACCAAAAATGAGCGAGGCATACTGGAGTAATGGGTTGTCAAACCCAAATCCCTCGAGGTCCTGCCCGGATAATCCACCTGTGATTTATGCTTGTAAGTAGCCAAGAAGCACTGGTTGTAGTTCTGCCACCGAGACTAACAGCATTAGGACTGTCCGTTCCCAACAATGAGTGTGATTACTCGTCATTTAGGTAAAAATGGGCCAGCCGTCCCGGCAGTGAGCGTGGGCCTAATGTCCCTTGGTCACGTGTACGGCGATGCAGGCGATCTTGAAACAAGACTCAATTTCCTAAACCAGATGTACGAAATAGGTGCTCGCCACTGGGATGCAGCTGATGGCTACGGTGATGTGGAAGAAGTTGTTGGAGAATGGTTCTCTCGAAACCCCGACAAGAGGAAGGATATCTTTTACGCTACAAAGTTCGGCCTCAAATTCTCAGAAGGCATCATGACCGTCCGAAACGACCCCGATTACATTCACGAAGCAATAGAAAAGAGCCTGCAAAGATCGAAAACAGATTACATTGATCTCTATTATTGCCATCGAGTCGACGGAAAGAATCCGATTGAAAAGACGGTCGAATGCATGGCAAAGTTGCAAAGGTAAGTGCAAATTTCAGACAACCAGAGGTGTTCCGAAAGCTCATGCCTGAACTCTAGAGCCGGAAAGGTGAGGCATCTTGGCCTGAGCGCTATTTCTGCTCGAACGCTACAACGCGCGCACTCCGTAGCTCCCATTGCCGCCGTCCAAGTCGAATATGGCCCTTTCAGTTTGGAAATCGAGCAGAAAGAGGCGCCCGGTCAGGAATCCGTCCTCGAGACCTGCAAGCAGCTCGGCGTGTCCGTTGTTGCTTACTCGCCCCTTGGTCAGGGCTTCCTTACCGGCAAATACAGGTCGGCAGCGGACTTCGAGGACGCTTTTCGGCCAGATCGGCCAGATTTTGCAGAGGGGAGGTTTGAGAAGAACTTAGCACTAGTAAAAATCATTAGCCAGGTCGCAAAAGACGCAGGAGAACAGGGCAGCGGATCTGTCACCAACGCTCAGGTTGCACTGGCTTGGGTGCTGCGGCAATGGGAAGGCATCGTTCCAATTCCTGGAACCCGCAATGCCGAAAGAGTGAAAGAGAACATGGCCGCCGCCAACATAGCCCTCACTGATGAGCAGGACAGCGCCATTCGAGAGGCCGCGCAGGCAAGGGAGCATGGGGGACAGTATGCAGACTACATGGCAGCTTTGACACAAAAAGATACGCCGGAGAATACATGTGTTTCTGGTTGAGGTTAGTAACGCAACGACGTTATATCAGCGACCTCTGTAACGTAACGGTGTTATAGCAGATAAACATTTAATAATGACGTCACTCTATATAACCTAAAAGCATTCAATTACGTCTATACTCTTATTTAGATTATCAGATTATCCTCTGCCTCTAGCTCTAGAGGTAAACCTATCCTATTGAAATATAGCAACCGAATATGTCCTTCTCTAAGAAATTTGCCTATGCATTCAATCATCTCAAACGTTCTAAAAGACAATTAGAGCATATTCCACGAACAAGTTCTACGGGCGCCTAAGAATGTCCTCTCTGGTTCTAATGTTTCGGCTTAAATGGAAACTATAACTATAGCTCGGCAGAAGGTCCTCGGTGAAGTTCGTACTGTAGTTCTCCTCCCAAATTTTATTAGCAGCAGCAATGAAGACCTCGTGCTAGCTCGAGGTCCAATTCTTCTAAGAATACGCGGCACGTTTGCGAGGATTGTCGAGAACGAAGTAGCCCATTTCTATAGACTGAACCATCTGAGCGTTGCATTGATCTAGCTGTGAGTACCGTAACTAATAGATAGTTAACATAAAGCCTAGCGGTTGGTTTCTAACCTACCTTCGCGTTTTCATAATGGGGGAGAAGAGTATCCATAGGATAAAAAGTGTAATATGGAGGATTTTCCTTCAGCGTATGATATACCTTGAGCAAAGGGTTGAAGAAATCCCTCTGCTTGTACTAGAAAATTCCAACCCTGCGCTGTGAGCCTATTGTCTCCGAGGGCGACTTCATGATCTCCAATTAATTGGATAATATGAACTTTCCTCTTTAGGGCCCTGTGTATAACCGAAAACTATGAAAACCATCTGGTCACATTGTTAATGCCTAGCCGTAGGCCTACAGCATCATCCCAGAGATTAGCATATATGGACGAATTGTGGAGCCATACAGCTAGGCCATGCAGTTTGCGCAGCGTGGATGTGTTTTTCATACCGGTATAATCATCCCCTACAGAGCCCTGGCTGCTGTGGCTGTCAGCATTTTCAGTGGCATTCGTGTTAGCACGACGTTAAATCACATGAGGAAGGCTTTAGGCACTGTCCTTCCAATTTAATCTCTTGACTTAACCTAAACAACTTAGGTTTTGAACAACTAAGCCTAAGGCTCCCAGATTTTACGGGCATGATCTTGCAGTTATGTCCCTCGCAGGTTCCAGAAGCTAGTATTGCGACTTTGCGTAGTAGCGGTCCAGATCGTTCGGCCCAACTATCTCTTCTTAGTTCGTATTCCTAACCTCAGCGTTACTATTTTAAAAGAGAGTTTTTCACCTACCTAATAAGGTATAATTTAACTTAAGTTAGGTAATTTTTAAGTGTAATTGACCTGCAGCCTCTTAAAAAAAAGGCTGCCTAGAAAGAGCCTGTTTCTTAGGTAATCCTGCTACCCTAGCAATTCGATATATTTAAGGTCCGACCAGCCTCGTGTTTCGCCGCGGCTAAAATGCATGGCACCATGTGACCGGCGCCGCACTATTGGCCCGTCGCACGGTTTTCGCCCCATTCTTGTCTTAGTCTTCACAACCTGTGTTCGTACATGTACCGTAGTTTCTCGTTTATAAAGGATACAGATGTGAAGCTATACTACTTACGATAGTTTTTTCAAGAGAGATCTTGGTTCCAGAGGCTAGTATTCACCTTACCAAGTTAGTAAGGTATCCACATCTGTGTCCCTTATGGGCGAGAAACTGCGATATACAAGTTGTTACCAATTTAAGCAGTCTCTGAATGCGAAATACGGTGCGAAAAACACAGTGAATTAATTTAATTTTCGCCTCATTGCGCCGCGGGGAAGTGGGTCCCCCATTCACCTAGGCTCCATATGCTTCGCCTTGCCTTGGCTGTCTACTCAGCTCGGAATGCTCGTAGAGGAGTACGAAGATGCTATTTTAAACACCAGTGTCAGATGCTTCAAATGACAAGGAAGATGTATAGATAGAGGGGAAGAGAAAAGTATTTAAGGCGCCTGAGTTCACACCTTCGAAGGCATCAGCTCAGAGATTGACCGCAGAATAATCGTCAGCTTTTCGCAAGACCCGAACCTCATCACCTTATATTCTTCAACAATCAATTCAAACCATCACCATGAAGGCCGCCGTACTCCTCGTTGCCGTAATCCCCACTATTGTCTCAGGATGGTAAATTCCCTTCATTCCTCCTTCATATCCCCTACGCGAAGCGTCATACCATTTTTCAGGAAACCTCCGAGCTCTTCATAATTTCTAAAATTCCGGATAGAAGCTAACGTAACTTGCCATTAAAGGAGAATTCGCCTTTATCGCAACACACAATACGAGGCGAGCTCCATCATTGAAGACCGCTCTGGCACCGTCGGTCAGCCTTGCAAGAACCTGGCCAGCAAAAATGTCGCATCGTCGATGCACTGGGACAATGGGGCTTTGAACTGCAATATCAGGTTGTTTGATGGCAATGACTGCAATGGAGCTATTCTTGGTGATGCGAAATATGGCGACTGGAATGTTCCTGATTTTTCCAGTGTTGCGGATAACAAGGTCAACTCCTACAATATCGACTGTTGAGATTAGAGAGAGAGACGCTCGTGACTGAAGAGGAGAGAGGCTGGGTGCTATTCTTTTGGGTGCTGCTGATGTGGCGAGAGGAGCATCAAGCTTAAGTGTAGCTATTTAGTCGTCGTAATTGATATTTTGTCGTCGACCTCAGAATTCAAATGCTGTCATACCAATATACCTGCCAGAGCGGTTTAATTGAAAGCGATTCCATAAGAAAGGAACCATGCGGGGCTTCCAACCAAACTCGTATAAACAAAAAACACTACAATTACCTGCTATTCAGGATCCGCATAGCAACCCCAACGCTCCATTACGGGTCACCCCCAGATCCGGAACAAATATTGAACATTAACGAAGGTGATTAGTAACCACACGTGCAAGGCCGCCAGATATTTTGCTCCTGCATGAAACACAAGGTCTCCGCACACGCAGTTTGCGGACCCCAGACACTAATAACTCTTTATTCAGGCTATTCTTCGCAGGACTGCACCGCGGACTCTCGCCCATCCGCCTCCGTCTGCAAAAGCTGAGTGTGAGGTCGCTAAGTACCATAACGAGCTTCGTATCGAGCCCTTGCAGTGCATTTTGCAGTGCATGGTCAAAGAAACAAATTTGGTATTTCCCCAAACAAGGGGAGACATGGTGGCTGAAAAAGTTCACTTAGAGTGAAATAGAGCGTCATGCGGATACCATTGCTTTTGTCTGGATTTAAGATTATGTTACGGCTTACAATTGGATGGATATCCCATCCGCTAGGAATATGATCTCGTTATAGCTAGAATCGTGCTCAGGCATCTTACCAGCGATTGGACTATATAGTAGCCGCAAACCTTCTATCGATTCGCTTGTAGTGTCATCATTTTTATTGTCGTCATCTTCGTTGTCGAAATCGACATCGTTGCCAAAGTGCTGACCACTCCAGTACTCGACTGGTTTTAGCTTCAGCTGGACGCCTTTACCAAAACCACACCGGTCCCGCGTAATTTCTTTGCAACATATGACGAAGAGCCCTTATATGTCTTCATCAGGTTGTCCATCTAGCATAGTTGCGATCGTAGTGAGCTCCTTAGTCCATTGTGGCTAATTGCTTCGCTCCGAATCTACTTAAACATCTCCTTTTTCCACCTAGAGGAATACCATTCGCGGCAGCAGCCGTTCGGCCGACCGGTCCAGTTCCTTGAAACTTTGTGTTGTTGTGCGTCTCACCGTGCCGCTCAAACTCTGCCGCCTGGATGCTCACATTCCCAACCACTAGGTAGGCAGTTTCGCTGTTCAAGGGACACATCTCTAATATTTTTACCCTAACATTCGGAAGCTCTTTCAAGGCCTTGAAGTAATCCTGCTCCAATTTCAGACGACAGGTTGTGATCCGAGGTGACTTAATAGTTGCCGATCCGCCGTCTCCGTTGTTTGCGGACAGACGTAAGAGGCCTTTTATTTTAGTGCTTAGTCGATCATCTCTGGATACTTGTGCTGTGTGTATTGCATATCATCGTGGAAATAGGACATATTTTACGCGTACAAGTTCTGTCTCGTCTAAGATCGGTTGGGGTATCCTGGAACTGCTTAATAACACTGCCAAGGAGTGCTGCTAACTAATCAACCAGCAGGAAGACGTTGCTTAAGAAGGAAGAAAGTTGGAGCCCAATAAGCGACCATTATGGGGGAAAGTCATAGACAAATGGCTTTCGCAAGAAGGAGATCGCGATCAGAGTAAAGGGTAAAGATGGATCTTCTTCAACACTAGCTAGTGAGCCCACCAATTTCAACGCCACAAACCGCAGCACCCACCCAGGCATTGTATATCAATTGATACAAGTAATGTGGGCCGCCTCCGCCTCTTCATGTTCGCTCAGCATGGAGCCCATCAGGATCTTTGGTCTGGCGGTAAATATCCTCTAGTTCGTCGACTTCAGCGCGAAGCTGCTGCGGGAAGCGCGCGAGATACATCAGTCTTCCGCGGGTAAGAAGGCTGAGCATGTCGAGCTCGAGCAAATTTCTAGGATTCTATCTTCCATGTGCGAGAGCATTGAGATATCCGCAGCTAAACATCTGGGACTCGGGAACATTGGCGACCCGATTTCAGAAATCGCCAAATCGGCCAAGGCTGTTGCGCAAGAGCTGGTCAGGGTAATTGAGAAAGTACAGATCAAAGAGGGCTTTGGCCAGCGATTGCGGAGCTTTTTGTCAAGCCTTGGCCACGCTGTGGAAGAGTGATCAGATCTAGAAACTGCGGTCACGACTCGGAGAACTCAGAAGTCAACTTCAGTCGAGCATGGTTACTCATGTCAGGTACCTCTTCTGTTCTTTATTACAACACTGACATTCCGAATAATCTCCCTTCAGACTATTCACACAGCCTCGCAAGAAAGGATGCCTAAAAACGTTCGTAAGCTTTTTGTCAGGTGTAACAACATAACCTCCCCACGGGTGCCAAGAGTGCACTCACTTCTTTACGAGGTGGGATCTGTGAAGCTTGCAGAACTGAGTGAGAAACATCTAGAAATTGTAGAGATAATTTTAAATGGTTTACAAACAACTCGGCAAACATTCGAACGCGAGCAAAGGATCTTGGATAGCTTGCGGTTTGACTCCATTCCTGAAAGAAATCCCACTGTCGCTTTCTACACTCTGGTTCCGACGCTATTTTTGCGGCAGATTCATCCGTTGATTTATTTATAAGGACTGGCGGAAATATATTCTTGGGCCTGCGAATGAGATGGTGCTTGACTACTTGAATAGAAACGTCTGCAATGAATGTCTTTTGCGCGACCTAAACAAAATGTTGGCGCAGTTGAATAGAACTATACGACTTTTCACAGATTTTGTATGTTGCACAAAGTCGATCTAACGCATCATCGACACTATAAACCTCCATCTCGGCATCTGATTCTCGGTTGAAAGTGTTTAAAACCGCATTGACGTCGGTTGATATATGTTCGTGTTAAGAGTAGGGCTCTTGAATATTTATGCGTTTTAACGCATCGTCAAATGCTGTACTTAGCAGATCAGGCTCCTGCTCCAAGCAGCACTTCTTTACCATGTCGGTATAATAGTAATTATAGTTTATAGGGTGACCCCTATGATCCTCAACCATGCGAACCAACTCTTTTAAAGCTGACTCGTGCCTCATCTTCAGATTCTCTTCAAAGTGGAAAGTCCGGGGACGCGGAGCGATGTCCTTTGGACACAGGTCATCCATCAAATGCTCAAGGATTGGATGCCAACTGTGACCACCTTTCCGATTGTTGCCAAAACACTTCCCCCACAAGAGGTGGGTTGAAATTTGGAGGGGGCTCCTTTCCCCGATTCCGGGCAATGATTTACTGACCCAAGTCAGACTTCAACTCCGATCAAGACGCACTGGTTCATTCTCGGTTGGTGGTACCGGGGCATCCATATCGACTTGTTCTTGTCTTTTTTGGAGCATTTGGACTTATCTATTACGTATGGATGCATACCTTCGGCAAAACTTGCGTTCATGCCTTGAACTGTTGCCCGAAACCTTTGAATTGAAGCTCGCGATGATGGTGAAAATTCTTCGTCTGTCGCGAATCGGAAGCGATCACCCTCGTTATGCTCATTGACGGCTGCTGCATAAACCCTGTGAAGTTCAAGGCTCAGCCGAGATAGGTATTCTTTACAATCTTCAGGGGTTGATCTATGGTCCCCAAGGTTTGACAGTTGATTTTTGCTGTCATCCAATGCTTTAATTAGATCGCCATTCGGTGTAGGAAGCTATTTTTTGATAAGCTCGAAAAGGAATCGGCTTAGGTGGTGTCGAAGTACGCCTAATCCCAAGTTATGGGCTGGGAGGCAGTTGAAATTCGAGCTTCTGAAGTATGCAGCTTCGGACGCATTGCGCTCTGAAAGATAGCTGTTGCCCTCCTCGAAACTCCGGGTTTTTACCACATGCTAGCCTAGCTTGAAGAATATGTCCTCATTGCGGGATAAATTTATGTACGCCGTCTCTGTTCTCGACCGGAAAGGGAGTCGATCAGGTTTGGTAATGATTCGAAGAGTGCGTCCTTCATCTGGATCGACAAAGAGTTGGATCAGCCAAGCGGGCAACGACACGGGAAACAATTACAAACGGCTCACGCTTTTTGCCTATCCAGCTCAGTCCAACATGAACGGTCGACGTCTTCCGTTGTGCTGGGCTTCCCTAGACCGCAAAGCGGGTGCTCACGCCAACACGTACATCCTTCTGGATGTTGCTGCACTAATTACGACCACCTCGCTGGACCTCAGAACCCTACCATCGCGTCAGACTTCCCGAACATGTCTTGCTACAAGATTTACGGCTTTCCGGATCTTGGGGCTCTTGTCGTGCACAGGCCTGCGGCCTACCTCTTCGACTACTTTGAAGGCGGCACCACAAATCCATCACCAGCGATGACAACGAAAAAGCGTCGATTGCAAGGAAGGACATCTTGCGTGCCAGGCTGGAAGATGGAACATAGCCAATACACAGCATCCTCGCCTTGAAGTGTGCAGTAAGAGTGTACCAGATATCGAAGAAATTGGCCTATCGATTCAGGGGCAACACTTGCGTCAGCAATAATGTATATATATCACCTCTCAGCCAGGAGGCAATCAATCGATCAACTATCACCCAACCTACCAGCTCAATATAGCCGCAAGTAACCTCCACCAGACGTTATACGGCGGATTCGGAAAAGTTTCGCAACACACGAGTTAGCTCGCAAAACAGCTGTTTGAGCAGCTAACTTCTCTCCGACACGAGAATGGCAGACCCGTCTGCATCATCTACCAAGACCACGTATCCGACTATGGCAATGCAGAGATGTAAGGCGCTGGGCTAGCACCCAACACAGTAGACTCGTCTAGGGTTTACCGTGGCAGTTCACACGTAGGCGATCTGGCGCTCAAGAATAGGATGTAAGTCTATGTAACGCCCATCACTTGCAGCATGACTCACCCCTAATCCTTCCGAAACTCCCGTGATCACGTAGGTGGACATGGTTTGCCGATCTTTGACGCTCTTAATATTCGGAGGTGCAGGATGAGCCATATAAACACATACTTACTATCATCTTGACCATGATTGTTGATTGATTTACAAGCGCATAACCGTAGAAGCAGCAAATGGACGATGGACAAACGATATGCCTGGCTCCTAAAATGTTTGACCGCTACCTAATCACTCTAAGGCCCAGGAGCCGATACATTCTAAGACCTGCGGGTAAGATGTACAGATGCAGGGATGCGACAAGCAGAAAGCGTTGGCGGACAACATACGCGCAGCCTGTTAGTCGGACCCTCCGAGACAGATCCTCGGTCTGTGAAGTTTCCGACATCCGTTTCACAGCGATCCTGCCAAGCTGCCAAGTCACTACGCCGGCAATCTTTCAACTGGGGGTCAATGTCACTGAACTTTCTATGTTGCAACCTGACTACCATTGGATTGCTATTGGCCGGGAATGGCGGGCTTGTTGGTTGTTATCTGATGGAGTTAAGTTTTTCAGCCTCGGCGTCAGCTACTTCGTATTGAGAGCACACTGCCGGACCCGAGAACTCCGTGCCTTTTTGTCTCAATATGCGGCACTGCATTTGTGTTGCTTTCCTGTAACCCTCGATTCTCCCCAAGTGCCAGCGACTTTCGACCTTCACAAACACCATTTGGTAATTCCAAGATACTTCGCGCTGCCAGCAGCATCTTTTTTCTTCTCTTATGCCATGTCAGCCGATCTGCAGAGACGAGCCCGATCGGAATCCACAATCCTCGCATCCGTATCGCGGCAGTTAACCAAGCCCAAAGCCATTCCTCAAGGCATCCGATTGACGGACCAAGTCGCCATTGTTACAGGTAGTAATGTGGGGCTCGGACTGGAAGCTTCACGTCAGCTTTTGCAGCTTGGGTTGACGCACCTGGTGATGGGCGTGCGCTCTGAGACCAAAGGCAACGCTGCTGCTAACCTCCTACGAAAAGAATTCCCAATGGCTCAAGTCTCCGTTTGGCTCCTTGATATGGAGTCTTATGATTCGATCCGGGCATTCGCTAATCGCTGCGCATCTCTCCCTCGTATTGACATCAGCATACTAAATGCTGGACTCACAGTAAAAAAGTTCAACGCCGTCCCCGCCACAGGCCACGAGACCACAGTGCAAGTCAATTATATCTCGACCGCGTTGCTGACCATCTTGCTCTTGCCTATCCTCAAATCCAAGAAGCATGCGAGCACGAGACCGCCCGTCTTAACTTTGGTCGGTTCTGACGTGACATACACGGCAAAGATTGATACGAAAAATGCGTCCGTGCTAAAACAATTCGATAAGGCCGATTCCTACGCGCAGATGCCATGGTACGCAGCTGCCAAGCTTTTCCTTGCTTTCTTCACAACGAAACTGGTTGGTTTCGTCGATCCCAACGATGTCTTGATCAACGTTGTAAGTCCTGGCTTGACCAAAGGAACCGGGTTTTTTGGAGACGCCCCTTTAATACTCGGTACGATCTTCCGTATCCTGGCATTTTTCCTAGCCCGATCAGCAGAGCTGGGCGCCACTACCTATATAGATGCGACCATTGCTCGGGGACCAGAGAGTCACGGCCTGTTTCTTAGTGATTGGGCAGTCAAACCGTATGTTTGTCCCTCATCTAGCCTTTTCAACTCAGTTTATCAAATGGGCGACCCATTTACTACTCTGCCTGACAAAAGAAATGATCATGTGTATCAATTGCTAAGATCGCGTACGCAGATATCCCGAAATCATCTATACCGCGGAGGGCAAAGAGTTCAGAGAGCGGCTGTGGGAAGAAACAATGAAGGAGCTCGATTTCGTCGGTGCATCAAGAATATTGGGTGACTTAAAGAACTCGTGATAAATCGAATGATCACGCTTTCATGAGGCTTAGAGCCGGCACTGATCGTACGAACTCAATTTCTTCTGTTTCATTGAGACACTCCCTAGATCTGACATTTATTACTACTTGCTGCACAAGGAATATACTTATGTTCATTTCAATAAAATCTTGACAGTGGCCAATCTTTTCAACCATATATTCAAGTACCGACCACAATTTTACAAAGCTGCACAATTTATCATTGCTCCTAGAAGTTGGACGGCACACACATGGTGCATAGTTCATCCGAGGGAGTGATGTTTGATTGAATTCTTATTATCTAGTGTTCTCATGTCAATGGACGCGGAGAATCGTTTGTAATGTCTAATTAAGTGTAACAGCGGAAACGCTACCTATACATCAACACGTGCGTCCTTAACCGTCGTCAGCATTATTTTCCCGGGGACGTTATGGACCACCCACATAACAAGATACGGACTATCCGCAATCCCTGTAATCTTTGCAATAGTCTATGCTACAGTGGGTAGCCGTGAACACTTACTAATACCCCTTAGCGGGGATCCGGAGTAACCCGGGCTCCCCGCTAACATGATCACAATAGACGCCGGGTTCTTATTGGCCTGCCGCTTCTTGTTACTCGGGTCAAGTAATGATAACGTGCCGGCGTATTAGAGGAATTATCGATCCGGTTTTCCGCGTAGCAGTCAACAATAAGCAACACATTTCACTCAAGTTAGAGCGAATACTTTTGTTTTTGCGTATCCTGCATTGCAATCTGCACGTCGAGCTTGAGTGTTAACTGGATGGAAATCACTAACTTGTCTCTCTACGAGACTAAATACACTATCTATGCTGGCATTGCGGCTTTAATTCTCCTAATCTTAGGAAAATGTTACGACATTGGTCAGAGGCCAAGGAATTATCCACCAGGGCCACCTACTCTACCTCTTATTGGTAATCTACACCAGATCCCCTCAGAGAAGCGCCATTTGCAATTCCAGAAGTGGGCTCTGGAATATGGGCCAATTTACTCACTCATTCTGGGGACGAAAGTCATAATTGTCCTAAACTCGGATGTGGCATTCAAGGAGTTGGTAGACAGGCGGGGTGCTGTTTACTCCTCGAGGCCAGAGGCGTATTTTCCCAGGATATCCTCAGTGGAGGGCTCAGGATTCTGTTCATAGTATGTTCTGCCTGATACTTAGGTTTTCTGCGAGACATCGATTAACCATCCAGCTCCAGCTAAATCACGGAGCGTGGACAGTGGCCCGCTCGTCGCATCCTAAGTGTGTCTGCAGCACGAACCTACGGACCCTACCAGGACCTTGAGAAGAAAGCGATGCTACTTGGGTTTCTAAAGGATTCAGGCAACTTTATAACCGTCCCTAGATTTTTGATCGGAGTTCTGAGATTATTGGGTCCCGCGTGAGTGAAGAATGTCATGAACCCACATTAACATTTCTCAAATTCTAGGACTGACATTAATTTCACTCTAGACAGCAGCTTTACTAGATTTAGTCCCAGCCTTAAGGACCCTGCCTGAACTTATCCTTCCTATCAAAAGAGAAGGAAAGAAGATAATGGTCGAGAGTTGAAGCTTTTTCGAGATTTATTCCTTAAGACCAAAGAAGGGCTGCGAAGGGGAACAGTTAAGATACGGAAGCTAACCAGACTACCTAGGCCGAAAATGTTAATCCTAATGGACGAGAAATTTTCAGATAACTTTCCTGCATATATTGGTGGCTCATTGTTGCAAGCTGGTTCCGAGACTACGGCGGCTATACTGTTCGGACTCGTTCAGGCTATAACGATTTTCCCAGATGTGGCTAAGGCGGCGCAGGCAGAGTTGGACTGCGTTTGCGGTGATCGCATGCCGGATCTGAATGACTTTCCCAATCTTCCGTACATCCGGGCTTGTGCCAAAGAAAGTTTAAGATGGATGCCTGGGTTTATGTTAGGGATACCGCACAGCGTTACTCAGGACAATGTGTATATAGGGTATCACATTCCCAAAGGTTCAACTATAATCATGAATGTTTGGTGCGTATTCACGGGCCCATGCAAGTGGAAGATGCCCTTGCTAACCACCTTATTACTTCTTGATACAGGGCTGTCCATAATGATATCCAGAGACATCCACATCCCCGGAGGTTCGATCCGGTGCGATATATAAACGACCACCAAACATCTATTGACGCAGCCAACAACCCAGACGCCACTAAACGAGATCATTTCGTGTTCGGTGCAGGCAGGCGCAGATGTCAGGGCATGCACATTGCGAATCAATCAATCTTTTTAGCCATATCACGTTTACTCTAGGCGGTCAACTTCCAGAGAGCGGTGGATCAAGAGACCAGTAAGGAAATTATTCCAGACATAAATGACATGGCGGATGGTATAATGATGCGTCCCAAGCCGGTCCCTGCACATATCCGTCCTAGGAGTGCGTCGAAAGCAGAGTATATAAAGCAAGAATAGATCCAAATGTTGAAAAAGCTGGATGAACAGGACTAGTAGAAGGAGGTTCCTGAAGGGCTGAACTAGAAAGACAAGCAGCTTTCCGAAATCAATGTAGAACCATAAACTGTCCGGGCCCTATGTCAGCTACGCCTTTTATCCTTTAAATATATATATTTCTGCAAGAGCACAACCTATTTAGTCGAGATTAACGCTCTTTGATCCTCACTTGACCCTATGCCTGGTAGACTCTTCCTATCTAGACTAACCCAATCCAAGGCGGCCCGTGCTTGCGAAAACCACAAGGCTCTGATATAAGATTCTTATATACTTAATTTCGTCGCTATGTGTGGGGTACGTCCACCAGAGTAACTAACGATAACTATAAATAGCAGTCAGGCACCTAGCAAGACTCTTACGGTCAGTCTACTACCTAGACGATCGGCTAGCCGTATCATTTATCGGGAAGCTGAAAGTCCAAAACGACATCTATTGCTACATTGCAGTTAAAAAATGCGAGAAGAGCCCTTTTTCACACAGCTTAAGTATCACATGCCAATCGAAAATTGCCAATAGAATCGCCCAGGGCAAAGTAAATCAATTTTTAACTGGAAAACCTCCGATACAATTAGAATTCACTTTCCATGTAGTCGTTATCTCTAAATGCATGACCAGGCAACCGAACATAGTCTTTGCTAAGCACACCGAGAGATGTATCCACCTGGTTACCGGCGACGTTCAAATCTTTGGTATCGAGTAGGACGAAAAGTATGCGAGCAGGCAGGAGCCCGTTTCCAGTAACGTTGATCCACCAGTGCGATGTGGAACGTTGAATGGCGATGTCGCCACGCTGCATAATGCGCTACTCGCCCGAGTCGATTGAAGACTTCCTCGATCACGACGGCATAGTCGAGGCTTTGAACGCGGTGCATGGCCGATACGCCGCCTGGGGCGAAATCAATCATGCGGCACACGGTTCCATTTTTGACCGAGATACCAGGCTGTGATTTCCACTGATTAGTCGAGTTCGACTTGAGTGCGTAGCGATTGGTATACCTCATTTTCGTGACCAAACTTAACATCGACGGCACCATCAAGGTCAACAGGATGCTGACCGGTCGAATAGATGATGTTGGCAATAGCTGGCTTGTCCACCAGCTCGCGATGATGATCACTAATGTCGGTAGAAAGAAACACAGACTTCCCCTCAGCATCATGTCCAGTGATGTGACGGACGACACGGGGGAGGCCTTGAACGGGATGGGGGGTCTGTACATAGCCCTCGGCCGGATTGTGCACGTCTTGGGCCGCCATGACTTACCTGTTTGATTGAGTAGAGGCAGCTTTGGTTTCAGTGCTGATTTATCTTGGAAAGTAGAAGTTCAAGCAAATAGGTGGCCCTAGAAGACGGAGTATCGTTCTGTAGTAGAGAGTCGCTAGAATTGAGGTGTCTCATGAGTATGCACCTAGTGGTCACCTATACTATGAAAACGAACAGTGGAAGCTGGCGGAAAGACAATACAACGAAGATCAGGGTTTTCATGCACTAGGACTGTGGTCCAGAATTCTGATCATCCTGGTCCGATATTTGCTATGGCAACCACAGTAGTAGTCGGTCAGTTAGCCAAGATAGTGATATCCTAGCTTACACTCCGTGCCTTTCTTACCGACTCAAGTATCTGACTCACCCTTTAAGTTCCACGCGATTCGTCCGGAAACCAATTTTCAAGGCTAGAACTGAGACTTGGGAGCGGCAGTAAGATAGCTTGGAGTTTATAAAGCCGCATCACCATTCCCGGCTATCTCAGTAACCAGACACTCCGCCAAAATTTCAGGGCCCAGTACTCGGCGGTAAAAATCCTGCACACTCCTGCGAACAAAAACGCTAGCGTATTTTGGACAGGAATAATACCTGATGCACTATCGGAGTCTTTATCCACGGCCTGGCTGGGCTAGACTGAGTAAGTCCGGAAGGAACGAACTATTCTCCTTACGGAGATGAACTGTGATATTGATTGTGATATTGATTGCGGGACCATGTGAGGACTCAGAGAAAGGTTCAGGGTAAAAGTCAACCCCCCAAGAAGTCAACTGTAAATCTGTCTGACCGGAGCTTCGTCTCGCCTACCCTGAAAGCCGTTGGAGACTGCAGGTTACGATATTCAAGCACTTGATACTGATCATCGCGTCGCAAGCAATACGTTCACCATGTCGCAGAATCAGAGATTTGCGTCGATCACTGGGTTTCTATTCACAGAGCTTCCCTTTCATTAAACAGCTCGCTAACGCGAATAGATGTGGCCAAGGAAGCATTGGAGAAGCTCTCGTAAAAGAATACTTTGCGCGAGGTCTCCATGCAATTGCCACTCTACTGCCGTTCGAGAAAAGCGACCATCCAGATGAGGCCGGCATCACCTGGTTCAAATTGGATGTGACCAGCGAGCAGTCTATCATTGACCTGAAGCATGAGCTCGATATACTAACGAAGGGCTATCTCGACGTGCTCGTCAATTGCGCGTGAGTGCATGGTATTCAAGTTGAGGTTTCCAAAGCTGAATTCCAGCCACAGTGGAATCGCCTACACCATGACAGCAATCGATACTGACGTTCAGGCTGTGGAGAAGATGTTTCAAGTCAATGTGATTGGGCCGATGCGCATGGTGCATCATTTTCATGGAAATTTCATCCGAGCGTCAGGGGTGATTGTCAATATTGGCTCAGTTGGAGGCATTGTGCCATATATGTACGGCTGTAAGTAAGACTATAATGTTGTACTGGACCGGCATTGACAACTCTTCAGCATCGTATAATGCCACCAAGGCCTCACTGCACCACTGGTCAAACACGTTGCGCCTGGAGATGTCACCACTCAGGTGAGATCATACGGTTTAGAAACCCCCCAACGTGTGTGGGTTTCGCTAACGACAGGGTCATTACAGCGTGCGAGTCGTTACCATCATCTCAGGTGAAGTCGGAACCAACATCTTGAAGAGCGACAATCTCAGAGAATTGCCTGAAGGTATGTAATATTCTGAAATTAAGTGTCATTTTATTCACGGGAAGTAAGGATATTTCTACGCGCCACTGAAAGAGGAGTTCAAAGCCCATGTTCAAAGAACAGTGAAAGGTACCAACACCTGTGATCATTCTGATATACACCCTTATTTATTCCCCTTGTGTAGGAGCGACAGATCGTTTCGACTATGCAAGGAACGTGGTAGCTCAAAGTCTGAGGTCCTCTCCAAAAGCATGGCTTTGGTACGGCGGTTCCGCAGGCATTGTATGATTTCTGAGCACCTTTACTTGGCGGACTATTTTTGTACGTGACCATCCTTGATCCATAGTGGTGTTGATTGCTACGCTCTGGACTGACAATTGAAGGACTCGATGTTTTATCGCCAATTCAAGCTGAACAAAGTTAAAAAGGCATATCCTGCCAGTTCAAAGCAGGTATGATTGGAGAGGCGCTTGGATATGTTATGGAGAGACTATTCGTAGAAAAGAAATCTCGATGAAATTGCAGGTATCTTGTCTTTACGTAGGCTTATACAGTTCTGTGTTCGAAGGCGTTGATAGCACCGCTCGTATCTGGCAATTTTGATGCTGTGTAGCCGTGCCCAACTTGAATTACGCTAACATAGGAGACGTATTTCTATGATCAGATCAACTAGCTTATTGACACCCTAACGGCCCCGTAGACCATGGTACACCGTGGTTGAACTCAATATCTTGCTTTTATGTAAAAACTTGGCCTCGTAGTGTAACTCTAGATGCTTGAGTTTTAGAGAATGAAATCATATCATTTCGCCAATAGAGAACAGCCATTTGCAAGCCGATGGCGATGTAAAGTCACTTGACTGACTGAATCACTCTCAGAAATATAACAAGCTTAACGAAATGATGCATTCTATTTTCATCTGCCACCCTCATACACCTCGCGTCTGTTCTAGCACACTCTCCCGTCTATTTTCCCAAATAGTACGGCGCCAGCTCGGCCAATTCCTCCTCCAGCGCCTTGCCATTGACCATGATGGGCGTGCAATCCAGCAGAATCCACAACATGCCAGGCATGCGCAGCCCCGCGATTAATGCTGACGTCGCCCTGATGCATGACGCGCTTTTTGCCCGAATCGAAGATGAACTCGAACTCTCCCTCGACTACAATGCCGTAATCGATGGAGAGCGCGCGATGCATGGGCGAAAGAAGATTGGGCGCGAAGTCGATCATGCGGACCACAGAGCCATTGGCGATGTGTAGACCGGGTTAAGAGGTCAGGTCATTCGTTCAAGCTCAAGTATATGAGGGAAAAAACAAAGGAACGCTTTACCTCGTTGTCCTTTCCGTATTTGGTATCTTCATTGTTGTTGAGGTTGGCCGGTGTCTCTTTGGTGGAGTACAGAATGTTGGCGACGGCTTGCTCGTTACCCATAACACGGTGGTGGTCTCCGCAATCGGTACTGAGGAAGATGGACTGACCCTCCTCATTGACGCCGGTTATGTGACGAACAGTTCGGCGAAGACCAGGTGCGGGAAAGACATTGCAGTATCCAGCGTTCACCTGGAACAAGGGCGACGCCAGATGTGCAGCCGTGTTGTCATCTCCAGATGCCTCCTTGTTGGTTGCCATATTTGAGATGGAAGCGTGTAGTGATTGTTCAGAACTGGAAGGATGAGTACGAGATGAGTGGGATTGCTGTTCGGCAAGTTGCTTCTGTATTGCTTTTCTAAAGACTGTAATTGAGCTTCATCACTCGATAGCACCCGAGTGAACCACTAGTTGATTATAAGATATGCTTGGCATGAATCTATGCACTATCGCGACGTAAGCTTATAGGGGTTTGTCTCAACTGCCGACGCTAAGGTATGTATTTTTATGTTAATTTCTATTCTTATAATATTCTAATATTTATATATAAAAGTAATATACTTAGTTATTATATAAGCTATCCTATAGTATATAAGAGGTTCCCCCCCCCTTTACATCTGTCCTTTCTTCTCTCTTTCCCCTTTTTCCTACCCTAGCCTACTTTCTTTTTTTTCCCTCCCCCCCTAAGCCTACCCTCTCTTTCTTCCCCCCCTCTTAAGCCTACCTTCTTTTTCCTCCTTTCTGCCCCCCCTAGCCTACCTTTTTTTTTTTTTTTTTTTTCTCCTTTTTTTAGCTTACTCTTTCGTTTTTTCTTTTTTATTAGAAAATTTATAGCTTTAAGATAGAAAAACGCGCTTTTACGCGTAAATATACGTAGAATTTAAAGTAAAAAAAATATAAAAAAAAAAGGTATAAAATTTTTAAGAGAGATACATAGAGAAAAAAAAAAGAGGCTTAAAATTTAAAGGGAAATATATATAAAAAAAAAAAGAAAAAAAGTATACTTAGTAAGTATTATATTATTATTTGTATACATATTATAAATAAAACTAACACAAAAATATATACCTTAGCGTCGGCGGTTAAGACTAACCCAGCTTATAGTAGTAACTAGTTAGAAATTGCGAAATCCACCTTTCTAGCTACTAACTTAGCGAAATTCTTAATTATTAACCTAATAAGTAGTAGGTAACAATTAGTAAGCTCTTATATATATTTTGTTAAGTAATCTTCCTCTTATGCGCTAAGTTTTTAACTACTTATTGTAACCTTTAGTTCGCGCCGCGTTTTTCTTTTAGTGGCGGCGCGTAAGCGTTATACGCTTAATACTAAATTCGGCGGCAATTTTTGTATGTGCAAAAGATGCACTAGGCGGCAAAGAATCGATATATGCAAGGGCATCGTCCATAGTACTAATTTGTGTACGTGGTGATGATTTGCGTATATGGTGATTTTTTAGTGGGCATGAGCTGGCCATGTGCAAGCCTTGGCCCGAAACACTAGTGTAGCGGATCGCTTCTGCGGGTCAGTTTGACTTGCTGGGTGCTACCGAGCTTAGGGAGTACAGAGTGGTGACACGCCAGGATGCTAATTCCATTTCGGGAGGACTAAGGATTTGTAAGTAAACGGAGTTCAGTCCGCCATTTCTAATTGACTGAAATCTCCAATCTTCCCGATATGTAGCATCCAGGCGAGTCATCCCTCTGTACTTTAACGGGCCTTCTTCTAAGTTTTTCTTGTTAAAACAAGTAGGTTTATTGTTTATCCGCCTTTGGCTTGTACAATTCGCAGCCACTAGCTTATACCGTCAGCTGCAAATATAGGAGTAAGGTCAAAATCTATATGCACATTATCCCAGTTCATTAAAACAGAGCCAGTGGAATGGATGAGTAGATAAATAGTAACACTAGCACATCTTAGAAGACAACTCTTTTGCTTTCTCATGCCTTTGAAATATCGACGTTGTGTGTTACTTAAGAAGTGGTTGATGCTCGTTGTAGGGAACTTCCATGTATGCATGCATCGGCCTTTCCCATTTAGACTAACCCTGAGAGTGGCCGCAAGATGGGCTTGGGTTACCTTTGATATAAGCCAGCCCATGTATTAATAGGCTGGATCTTAGTCGGACCACAGTTCCGAAGCCTTTTCTTTTTTTTTACTCCCACAAACTTCTCGATCTCTGTTTGCAAGATCCTGACCCGCCTTATTTAAGGGGTTAAACCACTGATCACGGTTGTGGCTGTTGCTACTGGCAAGGCCAGTGAAGGGTATAATTGTTGGTGACAGATAAACCCTTCAGATCGCTGTATTGGGAATATCAAACCAAAAATAATCGATAGATATCTCCCTGCTTTGCCTCTTCCATTGATTGTTCCCACCACAATTCGCTTACTCCATTACGAGCCCCAATAATCCCAATTTCACGATCAAAATGGCTTCCGGCTCCCCTCCGGGCCCTGATACTAGTATAGCACCGCTGCTTATGGGAATAACCGCAGGGCTTCACGTTCTATCCTGGAGTGCGTTTGGAGCCCGCATCTACACTCGTGTGAAACCGGTTTTGCGTCTCGGATGCGATGACTTCTTCATCACGGCAGCAGTTGTAAGATGCGCCCTTATAATTAACCCTCGACGAATGTGCGTTAACCTCCTCAGACTTTTGATGTTGTTACATGGACGCAATTAATGATTAGCACTTCCTACGGCTTGGGCCGTCACAATCACTACGTCTCTGCGGCAAAGATGATGCAAGCGGAGAAGTTCTTGTTTACCGGTCAACCTGCCTTTGCCTGGGCTTTGGCATGTGCAAAAATCAGCATCGTATGCATGCTCTTCCGCGTCCAGACGGGCATCTCAGGCATCTTCTGGAGGAGTTTCTTATCCATCATGATTGTAGTCCAAGTCTTGACAGCTATTATGAACAACATCTTCCAGTTCAGTCTCTGTAAACCGCTTCCGGCAATATGGGACCATACTATCAAAAACCCGAAATGTATAGTAGCCGCCATGCACATTAACATAATTGTTACCGCGGTTATTACGATCTTGACAGATGTCATCCTCTCCTTACTACCATTAACTTTTATTTTGCGCATGCTCCTACCATTACGGGAAAAAATTGCCCTTGCTTGTCTTATGGGTTTGGGTCTTATCGCCAGCGCCGCCTCAATCTACAAGACTTTTCTAGCGAAGCACTATGGCGTTGGAGGTGATACTCTAAGAGACGCTGTTAAGCTGACACTGTGCGCTATGATAGAACTTCAGCTTGGGTAAGTTGGAATTCGTAACCATAGAAAATATATCAAAACATGTGCTCACTTGGTCTAGTATCCTTGCATCTTGTATCCCTTGTCTCAGACAGTTCATGGATAAAGTGCTACGAAGGCTCGGCCTACTGTCGGATAATCGTTCGACAACGCATATCGGATATGGCAGCCTAGGCAACAGCCAGAACAGCCAGAGCCAGAACAGCCAGAGCTATGAGCTTAGTAAAATGCGCTCGAATACCCCCCAACATACGAGAATATCCCGGTTGAGGAGCACAAATAGCGAGGAAAGCATCCTACCGTTCGTTTATATCCCTGCTGGAAATAGGCACATCTCAAATCGTCATGACAACTAAGGTCTCTCTCCCAACTAAACTAGTTACAGAGATAGATAACTAGCGGAAACCGGACTAGCAGCCTAAGTTCCAAGATTGGCCCTCTTGAAACTACTTTATATTCCTCGAGATTGCTAAATGTGGAAGATTGCAGATGTATAGATAAATTGGGGGATGGACGAGAAAACGAAGGTTGGAAAGACTGACGATTTTGTAACATTGTCGTATTGAGGAAATTCTAGAAATAATCTGCAGCTCAGTTGATTAGGAGACAATGGGAAATTCCTCCCTTTAGTTGGAGGGAACTTGTAGATCCCTCATAACTAGCGCAGTCTATTCCTTGAACTGAGTTAGCGATGCGAAAACAAGCAAATTTTCTCAGATAAGATGCTTTGCTTTTTGCAATGCGTCTATCCGAAGGCGACTACTTTACGCTAACTAAGTTGTCTCCGGAGGAAACTTCTTACGACTATCGAAGGTACTGTTCAGGTCCCACAGCGGATTTAACGCAAGGCGCACCAATCCAGGACTACTGCAGTGCTGACACATCTCATGTAGATCTCCCTCAGCTCGATCATGGACGACACACACATAATACATTCACTTCAGTGTCCCATCTCTCTTGGTGCCTCATACTGCTTACATCTTGCATTTTTCGGCTTTGTGATGTGCGCAGGGATGAAAGGATACATGAAGGTTTTAAAGTTTGGTCGCCACCATTACGCAAGCGTTTCGCCAATCTGCCATTCGTCATTGACGCCTTCGCCTAAAAACTTTGTTCCGACCGGTGGAAGGCGCTCGTTCAGCCGCGCCTTGAAGCACACCATCTCGTCGTGTTTACTGGCAGAAGTCTGACATTTGGTGACTGTAACATTCCTTATTAGGCCTCAAATCCACTCGGAGCTTCTGTAGAATAACATTGAGATGGAGAGGAATTATAAGGGTGTTAAAAGTCGTCGAAATTGTCTTCGTCAATCATTCATTCTGAAACTGAAGTGATTGACCAAACCTATTCTCGAAATGTTATAGCCACTAAAATACGCAAATTCAGCTCTCTCGGACTTCAACCATACGTCTGAATCTCACACGAAGCGGGCCGGTTGACGTACTCATCTAGCTAAATGATAATATCGATTAATGGCATAGATGACTGCTGTGGAAGCATATTAAGGACCATCATACAGCTGTAGTTCGTAACAGCTCGTTTCTGACCTCAGGGCTTGCAGAGGTCGCCTGAACCCGACTCCCAAGTGCTTTCTTGACATAGAATTCCTCATGACACCCGATGTTTTGAAGCTTTCGATCTGATTGTTGCCTTAATCTCACCGGTGCCCCTCCTCGGATATCCCGTCAGACGCATATGATAAACTTCGACATCTTCCAGGGTTGTATTGTAGAGTTCCATCTCGAACGACGTAGCGATTTTCGCTATGGCTATGTACAGCTCCGCGTACGCCAGGCTGTGTAGGGTCATGGTTAGCAAAACCGCAAAAGCAGGATGCTGCAGGAATAGTAGTGGATGGCTTACTTGATTCCAAGACACTGCCTCGTTCCCTTGGTGAAGCTGCAGATATATTTGTTGAGGTGCACGCCTTCTTGAGCAGCTCTAACCCAGCGGTCAGGGTCAAAGGTATTGGGGTTGGGGAAGATTGAGGGATCGAGGTGAACGAGCAGGTTGGACTCGCTAACCGGAGTCTGATGCTCTTGTGTCAGCGTTGGATAACTGAATTTTGGCAGGACTACTCACACCGGCCGGGATTAACCAATCACCATATTGCAAGGCCTCATCAGGAGAGACTCTCGGAAGCCTGATGACAGGTCCATGGGCAAGTCGCAGGCCGTCTTGGACGCACCCGGTCTGAAAAAAAATCACGCGAATCATCAGCACCACTATTCAATAATATTCGCGCTCCACGTGGAGGATATTTACCAGGTACGGCAGAGCCTCGAGCTGGTTATACGCCCACTGCCCATCAGGCCCCTTTGGTACAGTGCTCAGCTCATCTCGAAGTTTCTGCAAAAGAGATTTGTCACGCAACAAGTGGAACATGGCCACGCTGATGGACCTAGCGGTCGTCTCCGTGCCGGCAAAGATCACAGTCATTCCCTCATCGACCAACCGGTCCAACGTCTTTTCCCCAGCCGGGATCTCGGGGTCCTCCAGCGCTGCGACAATGACCGACTTTGATTTGATATTGTCCTTGTCATTGAGTGACTGCTGGATCTCGACCTTGATTTCCTCTTGCGACTCGATGAGAGCCGCGGCTCCTGGTTGAATCATGCGGACAACGGGGATCGGCAGACTCTTGATGAAGTTGGCTAGCGCGGGGACAAAGCGCGTGAAATGGTAGAATCCGATCACGCCCAAAATGCCATCTCTCACAGTAAACTTGAAGTCCTTGCCGCCAAGGTAATCAAAGTCTTTTCCATAGAAGTAGATGCTCACAATATCGGCGGTCAGGGCTGCCATCGCCGCATCGAGGTCTACCGGCGTGCCCTGGCCTATTGACTCCTCAAGACGACCGCAAAGCCGATCGACCTTGTCATTGATGATGGGCTCAAGCGTTGTGACAGCACGCTTGGAGAAGTAGGGATTGAGTATGCTGCGCCGCAGACGGTGAACATCGTGCTCGATTGTGGCCAAACTCGCCTTAGGTACCGTGAAGGCGGCGACCGCGGGACCGTACTTGTTCACTCGTCTAGAACCTGCGTACACCTTGGAATAGAACTCTGGATCATGGATGTGCAGCTCATTCGCATTGATCCGGACAACCGGGCCTTTGTGGAACAGGTCAGCGGTGACACAAAATGACAGCTAAGAGATGACCCCAATGGTTCGTTACCGTATTTGCGATGCATCTCCTCGATCCTCCACAGGTATGTGCCATCCCTGATCACATCGTGATAGAACTCGTAGTATGTCCCGATGGCGGCAATCTTGGGTCCAGGGAACTTGCTCAATGGATGGAAGAAGAGATTATAGATGGCTTTGCACACCAGATAGGATACCCAGAACAACACAGCTGCCCGCGCAGCGGCAACAGTAAGCTTGTCTATCTCGAAAATGTTCTCAATCATGGTCGGTAATAACATCATAATGCAAGTAGAACGCTGATGCTAGATAGGACGGCAGGTTCAAGAATTGACAGAGAAGAAGCTCCCCTCCTCACACTAGCTCCGTAACTCAAGAGGTGGGGGGTCGAGTCTTTTGGGTTGGACACCCGCATGGTCTGCCCGCATCTAATAAGTTGTCTCCAAGCTCTTCCACACTAGGAAAGAGAAACATTCGGATCTCAATGGTGTAATTTGCAGCGCAGCTAAACAACGCTCTCATACTAGATACATAGTGTTGCATGTCTTAGGCGGCTCGCATCATTCCCAAGCAAGGTTTAGGATGCTGACTCCGATACTCCATACGGCTTAGGCCCACAGGTGTCAGATGTAGCTCCCTGCTAGAGCAAATTGTACTCCGATACTCCATACGGCTTAGGCCCACAGGTCAGGAGTAACACGCGAGAGCAACGAGTAATGAGAGGACACGCAGATTGTCATCGATACTATAGACCAACCGATATGAAAGGAACACCGCATACATGAACGGCTGGAGATGAAAGCGGAACGAAGTCAAAGAGCCCAAACCTTGAGCTTTGGGCCGACCTGCAGACCGTCACCGTTCCACGCGCCAATAGCAATCTTGCAAAATATCAAATACGGACAATCCTCGCCGGCGCAACCCTGCCGCACGGTGGTCCAGATACAGGAAACACGCCACCCTTTCTTAGCTCCCACCGCCTGAGCGTTCGACCGTGTGAGGATCCAAGTCCTGTATACTGATGCTCGCCCGCGCAAACCACCCTTATATAATCCTCTTCTAGTTTTTGTATATTATAAAACTTTTACCTAATGTACTCTATTTATTTTAGCTATTAATAGGATTTACTATTATAAGTAAAAAAGCGTTCTTACTTAAAAACGTATTAACTAAATTATTATAACTATTTAGCCCATTAAGAAATGGAAAATTCTATATAACTGCTTTAGCCCTATAGGCCCCTTTTAGAAACCCCCAAAGAAGAGCCGAGCATATAATAAGGGGTATATATACTAGAACTATAATACTATATACTAGATATTTATCTAGTAACTACTATATTAAAGTACGCTAATAGTTACTTTAGTTCCCTAGTACTACTTAAGGTCGTAGTTATAATAACGTAGCACTGCATAAAATTACGGCTTGTTTTGCACCCCGAAGTTGCTCTAACAAGGTATTCCATCTATGATCTAGTTCCAGCCGTGCTTGATCGTTGAAAATAGGCGATCGCTTTGGGACAAGCATGTTGGATACCTGGGTGTCCAAAGAAGTTCCAGTGGTTTCGAAACTGAAGGTGTACTCTCTACCTATCTGGTCCAGTCCACCTGTAATGATTTCGTGTAGCTGTTGGCAAAGCTGAGAGGAGAGCGTAAGAACGACCATCATATGAACAGATATAGTCGCCATGGAAAATGGTCTCTCTATTCCTCCTTGCTGCAGCTGAGCAGGGATGTATGATCCTACCTGCAGCGAGGGCAAGCAAACAGCGGGCTGGTCGCCTTCCAATGGGAGTTGGGGGTTCTGTGAACATGACTGAATGCTTCCCGCAATAAAGCTGTATATATCCATCAACCGATGAAAGCAGGAGAGGATGAGCAAAGTAGTCGCCTGATCAATGGAGATGCCGATGTTGACAGGGTCATCAAGCGACATTTGTAACCTCCTGACGAGTGTAATGAAATTGTTGGTTAGAGTGAAAGTTTCGTCGATAGCGAAGAAACGTGATGTTTGACCATCGGACGTGCTCCCAGAACTTTCTGGGTGTGTATGTGTCGAGAGGGTGCAGAAATGATCGTGCAAACGGACATTCACTTCGGCCAATTCACGAATGATGTCTAGCACTCCGAGGGACTGGTGATGTTGGGGTTCAAGTGGCGTTGACAAAGTATGTAGATTTTCTGTGGCGAACAAGCTGTTGAAATCCATGGCCCATGTGTCCAGGCTGGGGGAGGATATGTTGCTTGGTGTGCCGGCGACAGAGAATTCCGAGCCATGAGCGTGAGGTACCACGGGCAAGGCTGTTTCTGCAATGGTATTTTCTGCTTCCGAGTCGCGAGTTCTGCGCTGTTTCCGGACACTGAATGTACACGAAGTTTTGTGTTTGGCACATCTTAGACATTCGGGCTGGTCCTTAGTCTTTACGCATCGTAGTTTCTGAGCTTGGCAACGGTCGCAGGTAGCGCGCGGTCGGGGACCTGCAAGTAGCTCTTGTGTATGGGAGCGGACCATAGGTGCTGTATTACGAGTAGCAAACCAAATGTGGTTGCCACAAACAGGTCTTATGATGGTATTCTGGGCGAGTTTGTGTCACTGTCGTGTTCCTCGACCGGTCGATATAACTCTGCGTAGGTAGCACGTCACGTTGTAGTCAGTGATGGATAGCCACGCTCTGAAACTGAAACTGGGGTGGGTTTCAGTTTCATGAAACGCGCATAGGTCGGGTTTCAGTTTCATATGAAACAGTTTCATTGTTTCAGTACATTTTACTAATTCGGTGAGTTGGAAGACTTTATCGTGCTTCACCGCCGGCTGTACATTATACATCTAGTTCCTACTGCTTGTACAAAGTCTTGTATCTTCCTAAACCGTCATATTCGCCAATGGGTCGTCTCCACTGTCACTATCTACGTTCCTTTCCCTCTCTATGTTTTCTTGAAGTATCCTCACAGCCACATCAATATCCTC